>CM042332.1:16353277-16423277 GCA_023566125.1 Zingel zingel
ACTGGTCACCAGTCTATTATGGGGATGTCAGCTCTTTTGTTTTAATTATTAAAGATTTAAAATGAAAATCATCTGTTAAATCAATGTTTGCATTGATTTGTAATGGATCCTTTGTCAGTTCTTAGTGTCATTGTGTAACAGCATGTGTACATGCATGGAGAGAGAGAGAGAGAGAGAGAGAGAGAGAGAGATGCACAGAATGTGTTTAGTATCTGCATTTATATCATAATTATCCTGTTTACTAGTATTATTATATCCGATGTATTTCCTCCTCATTGTTTCTTATATGTATGTTTGTTCTTATGCTTTGGCAACACAGATGTATTTTTTTTGTCATGCCAATAATGCAACATGAAATTGGAAAAAAAAAAAAAAAAAAATTGAGAGAGAGATTTAACAGCCGGCGGCCAACTTTCTGGAAAGGTTTCATCAGCCTGCTTCTGCATGGAGTGGGGGCTGCTGCCTGTGTAGCTGTATCTAAAGCTGAGGGTTTGTGTTAAAATGACTTTGAGCATTGGGCTTATGCTGTGTGTACCGCCTCCACAGATGTGGAATAATGTGACCTTGTGTGTTTATGATGATTACATTTGCATCTTCCTGTGTGTGATGAATGTATTAGTGCATCACTATGGAAGCTGCCTCAGCTCCTCATTGATTAAGGCGCTCAATGCTTTACAGGTGCTAAACGTTTCATTAACCCTGGCTGGGAGCCCCTCTGCTGGAGGCTAGCATTTTTCTCTAGTGAGCTAAAACCCAGACGGGAATCTCTAAAAATATGAGGTTGTGCTGAAGCATGCAGGTGAAAAATGGGCAAAAAATGTTCCCCCAACTGAAAACTAGAGGACAAGACAAGTTGAAGAAAGTACTCTGGACGGCTTGGATTTAGATTTCTTTTTATTAAGCAGCCTGACCTTGCTGTTGTTTTGTTTTTTAGACCGTCTGCTGATCTGGCATGAGGGTGTTAAATTAATTGTGTTTACCAGCTTAAGCACAGCTACATGTAAACTGTGCTGTATTGCATGCCACGCTTCATTTATCATTCATCACTTCCTGCTGGCAAAGAAGTGTCATCAGAAAGTCATTCTGGGCAAAGGCTGTAAATCTGACTCTTGAGTCTCAATCATCAGGAATGGCCATTCTGTTTTGCAGCCCTCACTTTATGATTTGGACCAACAAGACAGATGTATTTTTATGTTATGTGACAACTGCGGCTTTATGATCACATCTAAGATGTATGTTAGCAGTATCATTCAAAGGTATGTTTAAATCACTTGTGTATTTTATGTTTCCCTTGTTCATCAAGTCCCTTGTGTGCCATCATTTTTTAATTCCTCTGCTTCCATCCTTAACGTTTGTCGTCTCTCAGTTAACCTCCATCCCATCTGTAACGCTATATTTATAATCCACAGTGTGAGGTGAAGCTGGCTCAGAAGCGTGGGCGCCTGGAGAGCAAACTGAGCGGCGGGCCCAGCGAGGATGAGGAGGGTGATGATGGCGGAGACTCTGACTCAGACGACGAGTCCTCAGCCAAAGCCCGCTACTTTGGCTACATCAAGCAGGGCCTGTATTATGTGACAGAGATGGAACGCTTCGCCCCGCCACGCAAACGCCCCCGCACCGTAATCAAGAACTACCGTCTAGTCAGCCTGAGGTCAACCACACCAGAGGAACTGTACCAGAGGAAGGTAGGCTTGTAAATCACTGGAGTATTAGTGTTCTTCTTCACCTGCTTATGCTTTTCCTTATCCTTATCCTCTTGAAGCACCAAACTCGTGCATCTCGTTAATAAGGGCAATAGCTTTGAATTTTGTCTCCAGAATGTACTATACATGTAAAAGCTTCTGTCAACATTGCTTTTTTAATGACAGGATCAAAACTAAATTTGTAAAAGGGATTCAGATAATCATTGGTGCTCTACTTTTGGTTATAAAGATATTCTTCCAAGCCTGTCTCCATGTTGTCACATTTTACGTTTGAAAAATCAAATTTTGAAAGTGCTGGATCAGATAAAGGGAGAACAATGAGCCCCATGTATAGCTGCAGTTTAACATTGGCTATTCTGTTGTTCTGTTGCATAGTTTTCTGTAAATATAGTCCAACCATTCTGATGACCACCATGATCCAGGAACTCTAAGAAATGGTTAGCACTGAAGACATTTAGACATCTGTTGCACAGCTCTAGGGACAGTGGTCGGTCCGTCAACCACTTTGGTCCGGACTGAAATATCCCTACAACTATCCGATGAATTGCTATGGAATTTTCTACACACATGTATGATCCCCATAGGATGAATCCTTATGACTTTGGTGTTCCCCTGACTTTTCCTCCAGTGCCACCATGAGGTTGACATTTGTGATTTTGAGAGAACTATCTCCTTAACTGCTGGATGGATTGTCACGACATTTGGTCCCTGCATTCATGTTCCCCACCGAGTGAAATTGTAATCACTTTGTTGATCTATTCACTTTTCATCCAGTGCCATCATAAGGTCAAAACTTCACTTAGTCTGATACTTTTGGAATTACCAAATCCCTGCAAAAGTAATGACATTGCCATTGGCCTCAGTTGTACTTGTGCTTAGTGCTATTTGGCAAATGTTACCATGCTCACATGCACACTGTGCCTATGTACAGCCTTCTGGAGCTGCTGGCAGTAGTCTTTGATGTTTGAGTGAATAGCCAGTTGGTTGGTTACTATGGTGCTTAGTGGAGAAGTCCCATCACAGTATTCATATTTCATAACATTTACATAATGTGTGTGATCAGTCTGGAAAGGTGCTTTTATTTGACAGTTCAGGTCGCATTTGCAGTAGGAGTACTCAGAATGAGGTAGCATATCTCATTCTGAGAGTCAAAATGAAGAGTCACATTCTGCTACTGTTTACTTATTCATTGGGGCACACAACAACATGCATATGTGCTTAGGTGAGAAAATCTTTCGTCAGTGCTCACGCCTTCATGTTTGGATTTGAATGTTCTTTTAGTTCAGAAATCTAAACAGCAATTCCAGAGCTGACATGCAATTATCTGCCTCACACAGTGTTATAAATTCATTTTTGCAAAGAAATGGATATTACCTATTTAATATTTCAAAGATACTCCATTCCTAATTCTACCACCCATTTTGTAAGGCTTTTATCATATGCAAAGTGATACATGAGTCACATTTGCCTCACTGCAATGCCAGTAATATTTTTTTTAAGATCAATCGTCAATTCTCTTCAATGGCAGATATCACATTTACCATGAAAGTCTTCATTTCTTTTGGCTGCTTAATTTAGCAGCAACTGAAGGACGTCACATGAATCCGTTTGGTCACTGACTGAATTATAACAGGATGATCTGCAAAATTGGTTTCTGACTAAATAAATGCTGTGCCAGCTCAGTGAAGTACTGTGGTTTTGTGGGCTTTAGCTCCAGAGTGCTGTTGAGGAGAAATGAAATGAAAACCAAGCAAGATGTTCAGTCTGCTTTAAAGCAATTTCTCGGTCCCAGGGGTTTCTCTGAAATGCTAATTGCTTCATTAGAAATATGGCTGTTGTTGCTCCTCGCTACAAATTGCAGCAGAGGCAACAACATGCTCTGTCATAAAGCACAGTATCGGCTCTCAACGGTCCCAAGTTTTAGCATGGTTCATCGCTCATTTTTATGACCCATCATCTACTTTCTTCTTCATCATTGTCATCATCATTAGAAGCCATTTGTCATTGCCATCAATCCTAACAGTGGAGAGTTACAAAGTAATATATCATTATTATCTTTTTGTAACACTTGGTACCCGCGGCACTTCCCCAGCTGGTGCTCTCCTGTTGGAATTTTTTTTTTTTTCTTTTCACATGTACTACATGTAGGTGTGTGAGGAGTGAAGGGGAGGAGGGGTGGCTTTGTTGTCTGCATGTGTATGTGTGTACATATTGTCTGTGTCAGGGCCTACATATTGCTTGTGGTATATTTGAACAGGTTGACCTTTCCACACTTCACACACCCTCACACACAGAAATCATCAGAATGACCTGATCTCTCATCAGAGATACACCTCAGTTGAGGTGTGTAGTCCAGTTGACTGTGAATAGACCAGAACAAGTGATTTGGGTTATTTCCTCAAGTCAGCCTCTTCATGTGTTTAGGAGTTTGATGATGCGATTGGTGGCTTAACCCCGCCTGAGTGAGTAGCATACTGGCAAGGCTGCTAACAGTTTTATTAGCTGAATCCAGTGGGAGAAGCAAGCAGTTTTTGATGTCCTCCTATGTGAAGTTTTACTATGTGGGGTTCTTATTGCCCTCAAGGAACCACAGTCTGGCTAATGTGTTGCTTTGTACTCCTACACACAGAAAGAGATGGATACGCTGTGTGTGTGTGTGTGTGTTCTTGTTTAACTATATTCGTGGGGTCCAAAAACCGGGAGTCCAGCATACTTGTGGGGTCCGACCAGCTTTGTGGGGCCCAAAATGCTGGACCCCACAAGGTTAAAGGTCTGTTTGAGGGTTAAGACTTGGTTTTAGGATTAGGGTTAGAATTAGGTTATGGTTAGGGTGAGGGTAAGGGTTAAGGTTAGGCATTTAGTTGTGATGGTTAAGGTTAGGGTAAGGGGCTAGGGAATGCATTATGTCAATGACGGGTCCCCACAAAGATAGTGAAACGCACTCTGTGTGTGTGTGTGTGTGTGTGTGTGTGTGTGTGTGTGTGTGTGTGTGTGTGTGTGTGTGTGTGTGTGTGTGTGTGTGTGTGTGTGTGTGTGTGTGTGTGTGTGTGTGTGTGTGTTTGAACACGTACCGTCACACACACTGAGTGGGCCTGCATAGACTGAGGTGTCATGCTGTATCAAATGATTTTTTGAGACATTTATATGACACAAAACCTCTTTTAGCATCACTATGTGTTAACATCTAAGCTCATTGGGCCAGTAGTAGTATTAGTAGTAGTAGTTTTGAGTTAAATGCTAACATTAGCAAGCTAACATGCTCCCATTGACTATGCTAACATTCTGAGGTTAAGCCTGTTGTCCTCAATACATCCATGTGCAATGCAGGTGTTATGGTAATCATGTTCAAATTTGAAATTGTCCACTACTTTGGTTTACAACCAAATACCTGCACAATTAATACATTTACTACCAGCCTCAGCATGCCAAGTAGCATATTTTAGCATGATAACACGCTAAAGTAAGATGATGAACAGGATCAACATACCTGCTAAAAATCTGCATGTTAGTTCTTTCGGAGCATGTTAGCATGCTGCTAAATACAGCTGCTAGCGGGGCTGTAGACCACGCTGTGTGTTGTTATTTTAGTGAGCTAGCATTAACACTGTGTGT
Source organism: Zingel zingel (assembly GCA_023566125.1). Lineage (NCBI taxonomy): Eukaryota > Metazoa > Chordata > Actinopteri > Perciformes > Percidae > Zingel > Zingel zingel. Next base: position 16,358,593 of record CM042332.1, read on the forward strand.
GATATTAAGTCCCAATATGTGGCTCTGGATTCCTCCTTTGGTTTTTTTCTCTGTCTGTCTTTTTGATTTTCTTTCTTTAAATATCTCTAAATATTCCATTTCCCTTCAGCCATTCTCCTTATCCCTCCGTAGCAGACCCAATCCAGACTCTGTCACATTGCACATTGCTACACAGATTGAAATCAGCATATTAGAGCTGTTCCCATTTAGTCTTTAAGTATTAAGAGTGTGTACTCAGGATTTTGGAAGTGCAATAGTAGCTTGTGCACAGGTTTATTCAAAACCTTGGCTTATTTGTCCTTGAGTGTGATGAAAAATTGGGCCATGGACTTTTCTCCTGACTTATTTACTTTATACACTTTGTGGTTTCAAATCTTTTTTAGTCATTCAAATATTTGGAACACAGTGCATGAAGATTGAATCAGTAACATACCTTTAGGATTATAATTTGAAATAAAACATAAAATGTACCTCACAGAATATGAAATGAGTTCAACTGATGTGCAGTTCTGTTTATTGTGTATACTAAATACTATGTATTTTTGTACTGTGATGGAAATTTGTATTCTTGAATCAGAAAATGAACAGTGTTCTTTAATTAGTTTTATGTCTGCTCAAATCCTGGATAAGCTTCTCATCTCATTTCTTTCACTTCACATTCCTTCGCTCGTCTTTTCTGATCGTTTACATTTGAGTTAGTGCTGTCTGTTTCACAGTGTGAAGAAGACGTGTATATATTAATCATGATCTCATAAATAGTTTGTTGTGTGCATTGTTTGTTCATGCCACAGATTGACAATGAGGAATATGGTGAAGCCCTGTCTCTTGCCCAAGCATATAATCTGGATTCTGACCTGGTCTACCAGAGACAGTGGAGGAAGAGTACCGTCAGCATTGCCTCAATACAAGATTATCTGGTAAGAGATAGACGAAATAAGAGAGATAGATGTCCAGAAAGGAGGAGGAGAAATTAAGAAGAGAAAGAGAGAAGAAGAATTGTATCAGATTTCTGGGGTTCATAACAGTATATGTTAAGGTAAGAAATATACAGTATGTGTGTGTTGGCGAGTAGGGGTACAGCACACGCTGTACACAGTGCAGCACAGCCCCCTTACTCTATTTCATGCATCATTTTTTACCAATTTGTAGCAAATTTTCACATCCTTCCCTCATAATTCTGTATCACTTTTTATAACTTACTTTCTTCTCAACTCCTTTCCCCTCCTTCCCACCCAGAGCAAGATCTGCAAGCGCTCATGGGTGCTGCACGAGTGTGTGGAGCGGGTCCCGGAGAACGTTGACGCGGCCAAGGAGCTGCTGCAGTACGGCCTGAAGGGAACTGACCTCGAGGCCCTCATAGCCATAGGAAACAGGGAAGACGGGGGCAGGTAGGGCAACTCTCCAACACATGAACACACACTAATGCCAGTCCTTGAACACAAATGGTAGGAATGTCAGTCGCTATTTGTTTCTTCTTCCCTTCGTCAACCTTAACCTCATTCTGCCTGCCTTATTTTGTTTATCCGTATTTACCTTTTAGCTACAGTTAGTGTCATTTCCTTGCCATCTTCCAGGTTCATCATGCCAGGCGACGTTGACCTCGACGAACTTCCCTACGAAGACATCCTGTCAGGCGATGAGGAGCTGGATATGAAGAAGGAGAGGGAGCAAAGGAAGAGACAGGAGCTGTTGGCCAGGGTCGACTTCAGCAGGTACACAAACAGTCTTTTTTTTTATTTTATTTTTTTATTGATGCTTAAAGACACAAACACACAAAACAGCATACACTGTCATGGTATGACAATACAGTTTTTCATACACAAACAAGACATACAACAAAAAACAAATCACATACAAAACAAAATAAAACAAAGAGGAAAACTGTAGTTGCAGAATGTGTAGAGGAGACACAGACGCCAATCATTTTTTTGGTTATTTTTAATTATATGAAGTGATTTAAGGAGCAAATCTATTTCTAACTTAAATACCTGGAAGGAAGGCTGTCCCTTTTGCCATTTTTTTTTATGAATAAAAAACTTAGCTTGCAAAACAAAAAAGTTGATTACGTATTCCAAAGTGTTATCAGGATTATCATAATAAAAAAGAAAATCTTTTTAGAGAGTAAGGTGGATAAAAAAAGGTGACTATTTAAGTCACTGAGAAATGTTTTAGTTTTCTCACATTCACAAAATAGGTGTGATAGTGTTTCATCCACATCACCACAGAAGGAACAAGCACTACTTATGTCTGCATATTTGGCTACAGTAACAATCATGGGGTATATTTCATGAAGAATTTTGAATTGAACCTCCTTCACTTTATTTGTAATGCAGTATTTACTAGGTAACAACCAAGCTCTTTCCCAGTTAATATAAGGAATTAAAGATGCCCAGTAGAATTTCCCTCTAGGAGTTATTCTTTTTCTAATAAGAAAGATCTGACGAATATGTTTATTATCACATTTTTTGTCTACCACATCAATCCCATTCAAAATGAACTTATGTTGTGTTACATTGTCCAAACCAAAAGACAGGTGACTTTTCATGAGATTGTTTAAAACCCCGTAGGGATAGCTTTAATCAGTGTGTTAATTTCCCTAAATGGGACTGGGAAGCCATGACGTGATTTTAAAAAAAAAAAAAAAAAAAAAAGTCATATGTTAAAATAGCGCCAGAACTATCAAATAAAGAAATAATCTTATGGATGCCACATTCAAACCATCTAGAGAAAAAACAGGGATTTGTTTTTAACTGTAATATCTGCATTGTTCCAAATAAGTGTTTTATGAGGTGAGAAGTTGTGAATAAAACACAGTTTCCAAGCCAGAAGACACTGTACACAAACGGTCAGACTGTTGGTTAGTCAGCTCAGTTATTCAGTCAGACAGCAGATGAAGACAGAACGTTGCAGTAGGCAGAAACGCTGCCAGTGCTCTGAATTTACAGAGACTAGAGCATTTTATTTGAACAAAATCACAGAGGCTGGCTAGTGGTTACAGAGACTATCTTTCAGCTGGAGGACCCGAGCCTGGTTGGCGAACATCTGCCTTGCTGAAGTGTCGTTGTGCAAGTTACCAAAGCCTTTATCTCATGCTTATAATCCTTTTCCATTGTGGTACATAGTGTGTGGTCGGTCGGATTATTGGTTGGCCTGTTGTCTGGTTAGTTGGTCGCTCCAACACTTTGGTCCAGACTGAAACGTATCAACAACTATTGCATGGATCACCATGACATTTTGTACAGACGTTCATGGTTCATAGAGAATGAAGCCTACTGACTTTTATGATATCCTGACTTTTCCTCTTGCGCCACCATGAGGTTGACATTTGTGGTTCCAAGTGAAATATCTTGACAACTAATTCAACAGATTGCCCTGAAATTTGCTACAGTATTCAATAGGAGTGGGGGCAAAAAATCGATTAATGTATGTATAGTGATTTTTTTTTTTTTTTTTGGCGATGATTTTTTTTAATCAATTCTTTTCCCCACAATCAATAAAAAAAAAAAATATATATATATATATATATATATATATATATTTAACAATTATCCACCTAAATATTTTCTGTTACTATCTGTCTGTCTATACTGTACTGCTGACAGCAACTACATCATCATCGTTTCCAGCAAAACAGAACGAAAGCAGAAAATGCAGAAAATACATTTTATGTACTTTACAGACTCAGAAGTGTATTATTCAACTTTTGTTTTTGTTAAAAAAGGAAAAGAAAATACTCAATACTACCGAATTGCAATACAAATCAAGTTGGCAGCCATGTATCATGAAAAAATCAAATTGGGACAAGAGCATATTGTCCCAGTCTTAGTATTCTAGGTCCGTAGTGGATATATAACTTTAGTGATCCTTTGACTTTTTCTTCAGTGCAACCAGCAGGACACATTTTTTAACCCTTCTTCAGTGACGTATGCCAACATACACTTGATGGATTGGCACCAACATTTTGTGCAGATAATCATGCTTGCCAGATGATGACTTTGGTGATCTCCTGATTATTTTCCGAGTGCAGCCAGCATGGTTGACATTTTTGTCTTAGAGTGAAATGTCTAGACAACTATGGGATGGATCGCCATGAGCTGGTACAGACATTCATGGTCCCCAGAGAATGATTTGAAATATTTTAATCTAGCTTCATTAGCCAGTCGAAATTTCAATTTGTTTAATACTTCGGTTTGTGACCAAATACCTGCAAAGCTAAAAAGATTCCCATCAGCCTCAGCTGTACTGTGTTTATTGCTAATTAGCTAATGTTAGCATGCTAATACTCTAAATTTAACATGTTGTACACAGTAAACATTATACCTGCTAAACATCAGCATGCTCGGAATGTCATTGTGAGCATGTCAGCACTCAGACTCAGTCTTGTCACTAAATTGTTGGAAGCTATTATTTTTCACTAAAGTCTTTAAGACTGCACCACCAGAATTCAACACCAGTTTCTGACTCTCAGTAGCAGTTGTTAAGTGGGTGGTAAAATCCCACAAAGGGAAACCAAGTCTATATCATTTTTTTTTTTTTTTCTAAAGATTTTTTTTGGGGCATTTTAGGCCTTTATTTGACAGGACAGATAAAGACATGAAAGGGGAGAGAGAGGGGTTGACATGCAGCAAAGGGCCGCAGGTTGGAGTTGAACCCTGCACCGCTGCATCGAGAACTAAACCTCTATATACGTGCACCTGCTCTACCAACTGAGCTATCTGGGCGCACACCAAGTCTATATCCTTGACGTTCCACTTCTGGGATTGCTTCTGTGCCGCAGGAAATTCCACCAGATGCATGTATTTTCGTCGATTTCCGTTTCCTTCCGCTTTCTTTGTGTTGGATTTTTAAACTCCGGTGGATTTATGAGGACTATTGTTAACTCCTCCTCAGATCTCTGCAGGGTAAATCTAGACAGCTAGCTAGACTATCTGTCCAATCTTTTCTCTCACAAGACTATTTTACAGGGGCTCCGTGCAGAGCTTAGCACAGCCCAAGACGATTGTGATCGGTTTAAAGAAATGACAATAAACCAGAGCACGTTTCCACTTTCCTCTTATTTGTGAAATAAGCATGTGACCCGTTTCAATTCCACCCCTCAAAGAATCTGAATTGAGAATCGATAAGAACGGGAATCGAAAGGAAGAATCGCAATTGGAATCAGAATCATTAAAATCCAAATGATGCCCAACCCTAGTGTGGATGGTCTGGCAAAGCGAGACTAAGGGAAACCTGACGCTGACCGGTGTGAGTCGCCCAGTCAGCAGGTTGTTGCCTATTGTTTAAAGAGCTTAAATTAAGTCATTATTATTCATGGTATAAACTGTAATGACAGGGGTAGAAACTGCACTTCGATTTGTGTAAAAATAATGAAAAGGAGAGATTGTGGTGACGGTATTTAAGGGTTAGACAAGGTAACAAGGAAGAAATGGGAGAGCGCTTCCAAATTTAACACCTATTGTTTGATTAGGTCGCACACCGGAGAGAGGGGATCATAAAGGCAGGGACATTAATGAGGATGAGGGAGCGAGAGGGAGAGAGCATTGGTGGAGATTAGTGGGTAATCTGCTGGAGGTAATTTATGCCTTTGTTGTTGAGTGCCCAGGGAAAGACTAATGAAAAACCCTTTAGTGATCACTAATCACCGCTCACACACACACACACACACACACACACACACACACACACACATGCCCATGTATCATGAAACACTCTTAAGCTTAATATGAGCCCATACACTTGTTACACACATCTGATAAAATTAAAACACAAGATAATACACTGAAATAAATGATGCACAATTAAAATGCATACCCATACTGCGTTTCTGCAAGAAAGCCTTGTGCAAACAGGTATTTCAAGCTTCAGTTGCTAGATTGTGCTGTCTCTGTTGTTCTCCTCACCTCAGATACTTAACCAGTGAGGCTCGGGTCTGCATTTGAATTGGAAGGAGCAGAAACACTGTAATGTCTCCCCCAAAGCTTGTTTTTTTTGTCCCTTCGCCCTTTTTTGCCTTATAAAACTGTTTAGCTTTATTGCGGACCTTTAGTCCATGTCAGATAAAGAAAAGATAGAGGATGAGAAAGAGATAGAAGGGAGTTAATACATTGAGAATTTACTAACATTAAAAAAAAAATTACATTAAATCACCAGTGAATTACCTTCTTTAAATCTGCCGATTTCATAGTGTCTGCCAGGCAGCTCGACGTGTCCCCCCAAAATGTCTCTCTCTCTATATATATATATACACCGTGTGTGTGTGTGTGTGTGTGTGTGTGTGTGTGTTTGGGTGCAGCGAAGCCCCTCAATAATGGATCTGCCCATGTTGCCTTGAGGCTTGCGGCCAAGGTCTGAGACAGATAATAATTCTCTTAATTTCTTTTTAACTACACCACCATTACAGAAATGGCTTGGTATCGATCACAGATGCTGTGTGTGTGTGTGTGTGTGTGTGTGTGTGTGTGTGTGTGTGTGTGTGTGTGTGTGTGTGTGTGTGTGTGTGTGTGTGTGTGTGTGTGTGTGTGTGTGTGTGTGTGTGTGTGTGTGTGTGTGTGTGTGATGCTCTTGTGTGTAGATAACAACTGTATTTAACTACTGACTGTCACACCAAGTTCATCTTTTGTCCCTCTGCGTGTTTTGTGTGTGTGCGTGTTGAAAGACTATCACCAGTTGGTACAATGAAATAACGTGTGATTATTCTTAACTCTTGGTTTGGAAAAAAAGACTTGGAAGAGCCTCTTAAAGATTGCCATTGGCAGTTCTTGTCACATTTTCAATAATGTGAGAGAGAGAGAGAGAGAGAGAGAGAGAGAGAGAGAGAGAGAGAGAGAGAGAGAGAGAGAGAGAGAGAGAGAGAGAGAGAGAGAGAGAGAGAGAGAGAGAGAGAGAGAGAGAGAGAGAGAGAGAGAGAGAGAGAGAGAGAGAGATGCAAGGTGTTTATGTTCTTATCTGATCAGATTCAGACCTCAATCAGAAGTCTAATTTTCTCTCCAGTATTGGTTGTGTGTGTGCGCAGAGACAACTGTTTATGATTTTACTGTGGCATCCATGGGCATGTGAAAACATAAGCAGAAGGTTTTTTGTCCAATTTTGTCCCTCACACTGCCTGATAATCGCTTTTATCACACACCGCATTTGTGTGTGTGTGTGTGGGCCTGTTTATGCGGTTCAATCTTTGTCCAGTACAGTCATATTCAGGGTGTTTGTACAGAGATGGAGGAGCAATGCCATCTGTCTGTAATAACGTGCAGTCCTGATAGCTTCAAAATATAAGACACACACACACACACACACACACACACACACACACACACACACACACACACCTTGAAGCAATCATGGTCTGGTCACTTCACATTAGACAGCATGTGTAATGGTGTGTACATTTGAACCCTCAGAGCCCTTAATCTCCATTCAGATGTGTTGCAGTGTTTTTGTTCACTCCTGGTCCTCTCTTTACAAGTTTTCCCCTTCACTCACTGTTTATTGTAAGGGCAAATCAGGGAACTAATATAAACCTTTGCAAAGATGCAGGCACCATGTTACCCTTTTGGTGTACAGCCAGGTTGCCCATTTGTATGTCTAACCATGTATTGCTTGCTGTTTGCACTGTACATCTGTGGAATTCAGCAGCGGGATTAGCAATTGTGGACCTGGGTTGAACATTAACACAATGCCTCGCCGGTGTATGTCTATGAACCAGAGAAAAAGTTTAAGACCTTTAATCAATGGCTGATGTTAAATCCCTAACTGGTAATTGGGATTGGAATGCCATATAATTAGTCACAAACCAAAGCATCGTTCTAATTGAAATTCTGAGCTGCTGGTGGCATTACAGGAACGGTCAGAGGATCACCAAAGTCGTTAGGATACATCGTCTGGCTAGCATGGTACTTTTACAGATTTTACAGTTGATTTAATAAACAGTTTTGCAGTAAATTAAGAGGTTTATCAAACCTTGAGAATGAGAGATGTCCTGTCACCATGTTCTCTTCTTTTGAGGCCATTTTGTTGACGTTGGAATTCCTGATTGAGCTATCATTCAAAACCAGAGAGGACAACAGACGGGGTAAAATAGTTTTCTAACATCTCCTCTCATATCGTCTCCTTCTCTCCCTATCCCTCCTCTATCTCCACTTTTTAAACATATGCTCTGAAGAGGCAGAGAAAAGCAATAATTACCACTAGTATGAGTGCTAAGCTGCCAGTCTTTGATGTGCCAGAGAGTGTGTTGAGCCAGTGTTAATCTCTGTTAGTCTGTGTAGAGGAACCCTGTTAAAGCTTGATAGCGCACTCTGTAATGAGGGATTAGGGATTAAGACGGCGGTGGAGAGGTCAGCTCTCCTGGGGTCACACTGCGGTTGATCCAGGCCAAGTTTCTAGGGAGCTTTGGGCACGGCTCCACCTGGTCAGATAATTTACTTTCTTGTGGATTGTACGTAGAGGCTGTGTGAATATGTGGTGAAAAATGTTTTATTTTACTCTGAGTATGTGTGAACTGAGGGGACGTACCCGACAACTCGCAGTAGTTTCCAGCCTTGTGGTTCCTTTCCCTTGGGCATACCTTTGGTGATTGAATTGTAGATAGATCCTATATAACATAGCGCCTTGGTTTTTTGTCGTCATCCAATTTATTTATGGTCGTGATTAAATGACATTGAAAATAGATTTGATTCTCACAGGGCAATCACTCACCTCATTGACAACTAGCATCCCATACATAACAACCAAAGGGTTCTTGTGGTCATAAGGAGTTGATTTGTTGCCCTTAGAAAATGATTAGGTCTAGAGGGCACTATGTGGTATTATAGTCACCAGTCCCAAGCATTGTTATATACGGTAGGTCCCTGCGGGTATACTGTATAGGGTCAATTTACAGTTAATTCAAAGCAGGGTGTGTGTGTGACAATAATCGGATCTTGTATTTTGATTTTTCAAGGTGGCATTTAAGATGTTAATTGTGATTTTTGAAGTGATTGTGCAGGCATGCTGTTGATTTATGTGTATATGTGTATGCTTAGGTTGACTCTGGAGCAGAAGGAGCTGTGTCGGAGCCGACTGAAACTACTCTCCTACCTGGACCGACTGGAAACATACGAGGTAACAACCGTCACCCACCATGTGTCGGATACTCTGGGAAATAGTTAATGAGTAGTTATTACACAGCCTGAAGTCATACTGAGAACATGTAGTATAATAGTTAAAAAGACATACTTAAGGTTGCAACTAAAGATTCTTTTTATTATCGATTCATCTTCCGATATCTATCTTAATTAACAGTTTGTCTATGAAATGTCAGCAAATAGTGAAAAGGTCCCCCACAGTCTCCAAGAACCCGAACAACAGACCGGAACTCAAAGTTTTGCACTTAACTATCATAGAAGACCACATTTACTGCAAAATATTCACATTTGAGAAAAAGAAGATGGTACCGTTTGGTACCGTAATCAATGATCAAAATTGCTTTTATTGCCAATTGACTGTTTGATTAACTTGTTTCAGCTCTAGATTTAATAATACATAAGAACCAGCAAATTGACAAGTGTAAAAGTCTGCTACTGTCACTTAACTGTGAAATGGGGGGTTCAGAGAGGTTACTTTAATTACACCCTGACTACACTGCAGCAGCCGCTTCAGTCCTCTGTCGGTGTCTGCACTGGACCAGTTCAGCCACAACTTCACTGTAGTTACGTGTGTAAAAGGGAAGAAATATCTTTTGGGTCATGGTTATGCGCACACAGAAGAAGTTGTTACGACCTGTGTAGACACCTTAGTTGGATAAAATGAAAGCATATCCATGTGTGAGATGGATGACTGAAACGCCTCTTATGTGAACACAGAAAAAAAAGATTTCAAAAAAAAAATCATCATTACTGAAACTCCTTCTAATCGTGTGTTGATTGGTCCATCTTAGAGCCAGTGGGCTCAGTGAAGTCTGAATGGATGTTTTCGGGACTAATGTCTCATTATGAAAACTGATCTCACAACATTACGGCTTGTTTCTGTGAGACTATATGGAAAATCGACTGTTTGAAGTACTATTAACTACTATTAAGTTTGAGGGTCACCAAAGGAGAATATTATGTTTATTTTCATGTTTCAAGACACGCTAAGTTAATGTTTTTGTTAAACATTTTTCATTGCTTAGTTGTTTTCCAATTGGAATCCTAATGTTTTTCTATATCTCTATATCTCTATATCTATCTATCTATCTATCTATCTATCTATCTATCTATCTATCTATATCTATATATATCTATATAGAGAGAGAGAGAAAAGAAGATATCTACGTGAGAGGCATTTTAAGTATTTAAATAAAAGAATGAAGGGTTTGGCAACTAGCAAGCTGAGAGACAAATTTAATGTAACAAAAATTCCTCTAATACTAATAGGCCTACAGTATATTATAAGCATCAGTGCAGCATAGATAAATACACACTTAAAGTGGAACTTTGACACTTGCAACCACTTAACACTGGAACACTGGATCTCCGATGAATAATGTTACCACGCACGCCCTATTCATCGACAGTAAATCACAGATGAACATGGCCATACTTTCTCCCGTGCAGGAGAGGAAAGATGAGATTTCATCCTGCTACATATTCAACTCAGTCAGAATGATGCCTCTCTCTTTATTCGGACATTGTCATGGTAACTGCAGCCCTCGTCAAATTCCTTTTGCCCCAATCCATTTTCTCTGGCTGTCTATGAATATGATATTAGGGTTTTTATCATCCCGTCTTGGGCTGACTCTGTCTGCATAGAGCCCATTCAAAGGCTATCCATCAGACACAGACTCTCACACACATCTACACACACCCACACACACACACACTGCACACACACACACACACACACACACACACACACACACACACACACACACGCACCCTTGCATAGAGGAAGCTGCAGAGATTTTCTACACACAGACACACATAAGTCCCTCTAAGCCACTTGCGCACACTTACACATTCTCGTACCTTCCTCAGATGGTTCCAACTAAAATGACAAGACAGATGCATGTTAGAAAGTTAAATAGCATCTCTGTTGACTTTGTCTTTGTGCATTCATCTGCAGTCACATCCTTTACGTACTCTTTTCCCTCTCGTCTTTAGTTTGACTTTTTACCCGCTCACACTATTTTCTCTGGAAAGATAACCCTCTACTTCACAAATGTCTCTTTATGAACAACAGTTGTATTCCTCAATTCTTCTGGCCTCCCCCTCCCCCCTCTCTCTTTTTCTTGCTTTACACTCTCCAGGAGATACTTGGTGGGCCTCACGCAGCAGAGCAGAAATATGATGCAGAGTTCTTCAAGAAGTTCCGCAGTCAAAATATTGTTTTGTCAGCAAGAAACTACGCCAGGGTAACATCAGCCTCTTGTTTTTTTCTTGTCTTGTTTGCTAGTGATCTCACTTAATTTGGTTGTCTTAGCTGTCGGGATCTCCATTTGGCACTAATGTGATATACGCTCGCAAAACGAATGCAGTCTAATGCAACAGTCCAGCAATACATCCTAACTATAATATTCACAAAGGTAGGATTTATTGCTAGGGGTAACTAATAAACTGGCAACTGTGTGTGTTTCTTCCTACAAAAGGGTTTTAGACCTATTTCTTCTCTAATATAAATATATTGCATTCGAATTAGCTGCTTTGTGTGAATAATTAGATTGTCATTATTGTCAAATGTTGTGCTTTTTTTTTAGTACTGTAATCACATACAAGTCGATTTAGTTAAAGGGTTTCAGTAATTGGATCATGCATTTGTTTGCCTGCAGGAGAGTAACGTTCAGGCCCTGGACATCCTGTTCACGTACCACGGAGCCGAACTCCTCCAGCATCGGCTAGCTATCCTTCACAACTTTCCAGAAACCACCTCTCCACACGAGTACACCATCCTGCTGCCTGAAGCCTGGTGAGACACACAAATGCACACAGTCTTGAGTTAAAGGTGCTCTAGGTAGGATTGTGAAGATCCAGGACTTTGCCAAAAAAAGTAACATCAACAACTTCTCAGTCTTGCCCCCCTTTCTGCTAAAGCCCAAAACGTTCTCCTAAGGCCCCCCTCCCCCACACACAAGGGAGAATGAATGTGTGTGCATGAGCAGTGATTGACACGCAGTTAGACACCCCCCCCCCGGCCCTGATTGGTGCATCTGAACAGGAAGTGGTGGATTTCTGCAAATCACACTACAGGCTGTAGGTGGGGCCAGAGGAGCCAGATTTTTTTTTTAATTACCTGCTTCATGTAGTTCTACTTGAACATAGGGTCAGTTTCAGCAAATATGACAGAAAGTTAGTTTTATAAGGCTTACCTTCTGCACCTTTTTAAAGTACTATCTGAAACAAGAAATCATAATTTTTTACTGAAGGCTGTCTTTCTGTTATAAAAGGGTGCATTTTCAGTGATATTTTCCTTTATAATTTGACTGAGGGAGAGGATTTATGTAGTTTAAATTCCAAAGAAATATGAAGCATTTCATTATTGTCTAGTCAGATGTAGTAATATTGTAATTTACACTATACTATCAACCAAAAAATAATCCATTAAGATGTACTGATATAGACAAACATTTATACCTTTTTTTTTTTTTTTTTTTTTTTTTTTTAAACAAACATTTGTACTTGAAAATAACTTATCTTTCATAAAACTGAATCCCTCCGTGCAGTTTAAATACCATTTAAAAACGAACATTTAGAAATTTTACAACTATTTACTTTACAAACATAGATGCAGCGGTGTAAAAATGCATGCATTACCTCAGGGACAGCACACAGGCGCCTTCTCTGATGTCTGAAAATCCACTTTTACACCTCTGAAATGCCACAAGTGGCTTGTCTCACTACATTTCAAATTAAAATCGCCATAATCTGGAATCACACCTCCGTCGGAGCGCTCACTCTGAGGTCTATCTCACTTTTTATTCAGCCTTTATTCTCACTGTTACACAGCAGGAATCTTTCTTGCAGCTTAATGGCTGACATTTGCAAACATAGCAATGGCAGAAAAAGAGAGACACTTAATTGACACTTATAAATTTGCATGCAAACAACATTTAAAATGATACAATACTTGCGGCAATGGTTGCCACTTGTCCGCCTGCACTTTGGTTGTGTTCTAGTTCTCATCTTTCAGTTCCTGCTGTTGAAATGAAGGAACGCTGAAGGGGAGGGAGTCGGAGCAGAGGATATGTGAGAAGGAGATGATGGAGGAGTTTTTTGGATGGGAAGAAGTTCCATTCCTCACCCCTTTATGGTTCACTAATAGAGGTGACAGACAGACTGGACTTACTGATGAGTGCAGCCAGCCAGCCATCCGTTTTGCCTTTTTGTTTCCCCTAACTCGCTTCTCCTTTTTCCCTTTCCTACATTTTCAACTGTTCCTATATTCCCTGAGCCAGTTTTTAATTTATTCATAAACCACATATACATTTGTATAAAGAAAAACACAAATACAAGGCCATAGTCCGTTGGAGCTAAAGAACACATAAATGGCCTCCACCGCCACACACACACACACACACACACACACACACACACACACACACACACACACACACACACACACACACACACACACACACACACACCCCCCGCCTCTCCCTTTTATTAGCCATATCTGAGTTTGTATGGAGGTCATGTGGCTGTAGCTCTGCAGTGAGCATCCATCATGGCTCTGCCGCTGTGGGGCAGTTTCCTATTTTCCCAGCCTGTGAGCACCAACTGCTCCTCCCAACAGCGCGTCGCTCCTCCACTGCAGCAGACGGAGTCAGCTCACGCCATCTGTTTGGAGCTCATTCGCTATATACTGGAGTCTTGCTTCACTGAAAGGGGGAAAATATTGTTCTGTAATATTGATCAGATCTGCAAGGGGACCTCTAGATGGGCGGAAGAAAGCTAGCTTTAAAGGGTTGGCCCAGTGGAAATAAAAATAAACCAAAACACCAGCTCCAAGTTTGCTTTGCATCTCCATATCCCTCCCTGACTCTCTCAGGCCGACGTGAAGTAGATTAGGGGAGTGGGCACGGAATAATTCATTCCTCCCATCGATATCCAAGCTCTCACACCAATATTTACTCTCCACCCTCTAACCTGGCTATCTTTAATGAGGAAAGAGGACCAGGGAGTTGGGGAACGACAGAATAAAAAAAAAAAAAAAAAAAAAAAAAAAGTATGAAGTTCACTTTCCGTGGGCATTTTAGAGGAAGAACTGAGACTTCTCGATCTCTGTCTTCTTGGTGTCAAAACTCCAATCTGAATGGATGAACTTGTGCTGGAGTGTTGGTAAAACTCTTCCTACTTTTGTGCATTGACATAAATCACATCTGCTCCTCGGACACATCTTATGTATTTTGTGATTGGATAGAATTTATGGCGGTGTTAAAAAACTGCTGCAGCGTGTGTGCACTCTGCCTTTAACTGCACCAAAGCTATGGATGATTTGTAGCCCGCGCTATCTCCTTGAGTTTTACAGCCACAGTACATAGTTTTCTGTCTACAGACAAATAGATAACAAGAAGAAATGCATTAATCCTAGAATAAGATATAAACAACTTCTGTTCACCCCGGTTCCTCAGTATGTGTGCGTGCATTCATATACTTCTGCGAGTGTGTGTCTGAGTCTCGTCAGCACTGACACGCGAGGTTACAGAGTCATTCTTCACTTTGGTTTCTTGCTTGTCTGTTCCCTATTTATCTTCCTCAGACCTGTCACACTCAAGGAGACCAGGAAGAAGTAAAGCTTAGTACCAACATGGCGTTTAGGAAATAAAAGTCCTGGCTATTTACAACCGAGGCACAACTCAGACTCTTTTCCAAAGTTCTTTGAATTGTTTATTGCTGTGCTTTTGTTTTGTCTTTTTTCCTCACACGTTCTTTACCTATTATACTCTGCTGTTTCCATTTCCCTTATGGTGCTACCTCTCACCAGTGTTTTCCTGTAGTTTATGACCATGTATAGTTTGGGACAGTAAATGTCTTTGCTGATTTATCAAGTGCCATTATAGGTGGGTGGGTAGATTATTTTGACTTCTGGCTAGTCATTGGCCTTTGTTCTGATATTTGCTCTTGAGCATGTTTTTTCCAACAATTGGACCCTTCCTCTAATTTAGTATCCCTCCCCTCCTCTCTTCTTCTGTCTTGCTCTGCCTCTTTCTCTCATTTTGACTTATTTGTCTCTTTCTGTTTTTCTATTACCCTCTCAGCATGAATGACAGAGGTGAGTTGGAGTTGATTCCGTGGGACGAGCAGAGACACAGAGAGATGGACTGGTGTGAGGCAGAGGAGTTCAGGTAAACGGCAAACACACCAACATTATCACATTGTACACTAAGCGTTATAATAAACCAATTCTTTAAATCGACTGATATCATAGGGAAATCTCTCCATACCCACGATAACAAAGCCACTCGCAGTGTAGAGTTGTTAAAATGCATGCTCCACACAGGCCAGATGCTTGTGCTGGCATCATTATGTGAAACAAAACATGACATCCTATTATCTAAATGTGAAACAGAACCATAACAAACTAATACCAAATCTTGTTGCACTGCCAATTTATGCCATTTGCTTGCTCCAGGAGGGAGGCCAGCTTAATTTACAATTTAATTTAGCAAGCTCTTTTGTTTTTATTACTCTTTGGTTGTAGAGTCATAATATCAGTTGGCTATTGTGGTATGCATGGCCAGGGATTGCAGGGTGACATTTTGATACTGTTATTGTGTGTTGGCAGCAAGGTTTAGGACTTCTTCTGTTTATTTTCTCTCTCTCTAACCCTATATCCTCCTCCTGAAAAGATGAGGGCGGTGATATTCTATTTTTTTGTTATTCTCAACAAATCCCATGAGAAGACACTGTGTTACTCTGCCTCTCAGTACTCTCCGCCTTCCCTATACTGTCTGTGGCTTCCACCCCGAGCCCATTGGCTGCTACTGAACACAAAACTCTATGACAACGGATCGTGAATATAGCACTGTCATTTTTAAAATGCAAAATGTATTTACAGCAGCAGGACAGTGAATGTCGGATCGACTCAAAAATAAACTGGAGTGCCCCTTTTTTATTGTAATGAAGAAACTTGTCGGCCAGTGCTGGAGGCTCATTGATGTGTTTTTTTATTTTCTTACATAGATTTTGTACTAAAATTAAGCTCTGTGGCACAGAGCAATCAGCAATATCAGACAATACTTGTTAGCAGGATATATGCATTGTTGTTTTTGTTTTTATTGCATGCATCTAACTCTACTCTCTCTCCATGTCTTCCTCAGAGCAATGCTGGACCAGAACTTGTTTGATGATGACAGTTTCCTGTACGAGGGAGCTCCAGAGCTGCTGAGGTTCCGCACAGCCACACCTGCCATCGAGCTGCTGACCGACTGGTACCAAAGCAGAGCTAAGGACATCGACTCCGGCTCCAGACAGGTGCGAACGCTTAATGTCTTTTGCAGGTTCTAAGTCGCGGCTATAAAACAATAAGCAGTGAGTGCATCTCTGCAGAATCAAAGCATCAGACTGCTGATTGCCACAAAGGCACTTTGTTCAAGAAATGTTTTGGCTTCCAACAGATCCCACTTACCGTTAAGGTGGAACATTTTTCACACTCCTTTTCAGGTTGCTTCTACTTGATTGGAACTTACAGCAGGACATCAGCAGTAAGATACATCTGGCAATTGTCAAGATGATTGCCTTTGCACACTTACTTTTACATGATTGGTGCAGAAACATGTGACAAGCTTAGATTCAGACCGCAGAAGAGATGTTGCCAACCTCCATCAGTCAAGGTCCTTTTGATCCTATCTGTGACAGTCATTATCATATTTGCCATATGGACTTCCAATGAAGAGTAACCAAAGCCTCTATCATCTGCGTTCTGTTGCTGTAACGGAAAAATAGGACTTGTTTAGTGGAGTAATGGGATGTAACCACTGGAGCTGCCCACTCTCTACGCCCACACTATCTACATGGCAGCTCTGTCCTTTCTTTACCTCCTTCACAGTGATGGATCAAGGCTGTCACCTCGCTCTCTTTGTCTTTGTGAAAGCACTAACTAGGGTGCAGTCATATCTTTCTCCCTCATTTCCTCATTTCATCTCTTCCACTGGATGTAAGGAGGGTGGAGGAGAAGGGATTTTGGGGCCCATTGCTCATTTCTGAACTGGGGAATTGTGCCTTTCATCATCCACTCAGAGAGGAGTGAGAGCGAGCGAGTGAGTGTGTGTAAAAGGAAGTCTTTGTTAATCTCTAGGAATCACACCAGTTCTCTCTTTCATTCTCTCCCTTGTTCTTTTTTTTAATTCAACCTCATCTCCTTTTGCTCTCTCACACAGGAGCCTCTAGGGAACGTCCCACACTCTCACGTCTCTTTACAATCACATAGACACAACAGAGAGAGAGAGACATTGGAACTGTTCTGCTGCCATTTGCTGAGCGTTTTTTCCTCCTTCCTTCCATTCTCCCTTTCTCATCTGTTCTCTCTTGTTTGTACGCTCCTCCCATCCCTCATCTGGCCCTGTTTATGCTTGGGAGAGCGTTTTAATGGAGGAAAATAGGGTTTGATTAAAAGGAGCCACATCAGAAGAAGCTTGAGTGTTTTAAACCAATCACAGAGCCATAGAAAGCGAGGCTCTGAATGGGAAGATTGACAAGATGACTCAGAGGGAGAGAGAGATGGGTTAGAAAAAGAGAATGGAGAAGGGAAGGGCAATCGAAAGAAAGGAACAAATAGATAAATGCTGAGCCAAAGCAACATCCCTAGTTAGGTTAGAGTGTGTTACAAACAGAAATAGGGGAGGGCAGGACTAACAGATGTTGATGTAAAAAAGGGAAAGCGATATCATGGAAAGAGCTGTCTGTGGGAACGATAATCACAGGTTATAAGAGGGTGATAGGGTAGAAATAAACGATACTAAAGAAAAGTGTTGTTTGAAACACTGTTGACACAAATGACACAAAATGAGAGGGTGGCTTTGGAAAGCAGACAGAGAGGGGAGACAGGCAAACGGAGAAGGCAAAGGGCCAGATTTGGAGTTCAAATAGAGGCCAGTCACGGTGACTGTTACAGAGTTCCTGCAAGAGGTGGGAAGAGCGAGAGGAGGAGAAAAAAACTAAGCAGAGCTGAGGAGAAAATGTGAAAATGATGTTTGAAAGAAAGGGTCGATACAGGACAGGGAGTAGAGACAAAGAAGGATCAAATTGAGTTGGAAAATTAAACTGAAGAATCGGTATAATTTGCTGGGGGTTGGGAGGAGGGAGACAGTGAGACAGAGGGCACAAGTTGTCTCTCTACAAAGCCCAGAGAATGATGAGAGGAGGGCATGGAGACGAGGTTGTAATTAAAAACTGTGAGATTTTAACATCTGAATTGTCTGTGGTTCGCTGGGGAATCTAACTCTGGAGAGCAGGAATAGAGAGGAGGGTGGAGGGAACAGGGAGGATCCTTACTCACAGTTAGACAGATCAATATACTCCTCTCTCTTGTTGTATCTAATTGCTCAGGCTCTGACTTAAGGTGATTTGGGTTGTCCCTCGTGTGTGTGTGTGTGTGTGTGTGTGTGTGTGTGTGTGTGTGTGTGTGTGTGTGTGTGTGTGTGTGTGTGTGTGTGTGTGTGTGTGTGTGTGTGTGTGTGTGTGTGTGTGTGTGTGTGTGTGCAATGCCTGTTGAAAATGTGCCTGTTTGGAACGGGCCGATTGCTTGGCCTGTGGTATTGCTGCTTGTAGAATTCATCAAAACCAAATTGTACCCCAAAATTACTTACAGAAGGACCCCGAACCACTTCATATGCAACTCCCCTGTATAGCCTACTACAAACTTACTGATTTACCTAACGGAGAACATTGCAGATTCAGAATGTAATCACAAAATATCACAATGACAATGTGGAGTAATCAGACATTAGCCTCATGGACTCAGGGCGCAGTGTGCTACCCACCCGGCCCGTTATGAGAGCTAATCAGCACATATCTGCGTTCATCAACCACCAGAACACAGAGAGAGAGAGAGAGAGAGAGAGAGAGAGAGAGAGAGAGAGAGAGAGAGAGAGAGAGAGAGAGAGAGAGAGAGAGAGAGAGAGAGAGAGAGAGAGAGAGAGAGAGAGAGAGAGAGAGAGAGAGAGAGAGAGAGAGAGAGAGATATATGCACAGAATGTGTTTAGTATCTGCATTTATAGAGACACGGTTCTAGAGATATGCGCATAACACAGACACACACAGATGTTCCTGCAATTTATAGATAAATAAAGGTGTGCAATTATTTATTCAGCTGTAAATGTGTTGAGATCAGCTGAATATGACAGTGTTGCAGACCCTGCGTGCATGTGCTCGTGCACAAGCAAGATGCTGCGCTAACCACTGTGCCAAAGGGCTCCCCTTCTCTAAAAGGTGGAGAGAAAGCAATCATCACTACAGGGCCCAGCGGCATCTGCTATTGATTGGCTGGCAGCCATAGGTGGCTGAGCATCGATTGGCAGGGTGCACCGCCAGCGTATAGGTGGTCGGATATCGATTGGTTGCTCTTCTGGGTGGAATTTTATTGATCAGAGTATTGGGAAGCCCAAATCTTCTCTTTTTTATTGTCCAAACACTAATGGTAGGTTATTAGTAATGACTGACTGACTATTTAGTTTTGAATTTGTTGGGATATTGTTGTTTTTGTGCCAGTTTAGTGACCTCACTAACAGTTTTTTTCTTTTTTGCATGGCACCTTGCTCTTAACATAATTCACCTGCTGCACAACTGGGTTAACTGGATTGTAACAAGGCGGAACGATACATGGCACAAGATACAAGTATATACAGTGCCTTGCGAAAGTATTCGGCCCCCTTGAACTTTTCGACCTTTTGCCACATTTCAGGCTTCAAACATAAAGATATAAAACTGTAATTTTTTGTGAAGAATCAACAACAAGTGGGACACAATCATAAAGTGGAACGAAATGTATTGGATATTTCAAACTGTTTTAACAGATAAAAAACTGAAAAATTGGGCGTGCAAAATTATTCAGCCCCTTTACTTTCAGTGCAGCAAACTCTCTCCAGAAGTTCAGTGAGGATCTCTGAATGATCCAATGTTGTCCTAAATGACTAATGATGAAAAATAGAATCCACCTGTGTGTAATCAAGTCTCCGTATAAATGCACCTGCTCTGTGATAGTCTCAGAGGTCTGTTTAAAGAGCAGAGAGCATCATGAAGAACAAGGAACACACCAGGCAGGTCCCAGATACTGTTGTGGAGAAGTTTAAAGCCGGATTTGGATTCAAAAAGATATCCCAAGCTTTAAACATCCCAAGGAGCACTGTGCAAGCGATAATATTGAAATGGAAGGAGTATCAGACCACTGCAAATCTACGAAGACCCGGCCGTCCCTCTAAACTTTCAGCTCATACAAGGAGAAGACTGATCAGAGATGCAGCCAAGAGGCCCATGATCACTCTGGATGAACTGCAGAGATCTACAGCTGAGGTGGGAGACTCTGTCCATAGGACAACAATCAGTCGTATACTGCTCAAATCTGGCCTTTATGGAAGAGTGGCAAGAAGAAAGCCATTTCTTAAAGATATCCATAAAAAGTGTAGTTTAAATTTTGCCACAAGCCACCTGGGAGACACACCAAACATGTGGAAGAAGGTGCTCTGGTCAGATGAAACCAAAATCAAACTTTTGGCAACAATGCAAAACGTTATGTTTGGCGTAAAAGCAACACAGCTCATCACCCTGAACACACCATCCCCAATGTCAAACATGGTGGTGGCAGCATCATGGTTTGGGCCTGCTTTTCTTCAGCAGGGACAGGGAAGATGGTTCAAATTGATGGGAAGATGGATGGAGCCAAATACAGGACCATTCTGGAAGAAAACCTGATGGAGACTGCAAAAGACCTGAGACTGGGACGGAGATTTGTCTTCCAACAAGACAATGATCCAAAACATAAAGCAAAGTCTACAATGGAATGGTTCACAAATAAACATATCCAGGTGTTAGAATGGCCAAGTCAAAGTCCAGACCTGAATCCAATCGAGAATCTGTGGAAAGAACTGAAAACTGCTGTTCACAAACGCTCTCCATCCAACCTCACTGAGCTCCAGCTGTTTTGCAAGGAGGAATGGGCAAAAATTTCAGTCTCTCGATGTGCAGAACTGATAGAGACATACCCCAAGCGACTTACAGCTGTAATCGCAGCAAAAGGTGGCGCTACAAAGTATTAACTTAAGGGGGCTGAATACTTTTGCACGCCCAATTTTTCAGTTTTTTATCTGTTAAAAAAGTTTGAAATATCCAATAAATTTCGTTCCACTTCATGATTGTGTCCCACTTGTTGTTGATTCTTCACAAAAAATTACAGTTTTATATCTTTATGTTTGAAGCCTGAAATGTGGCAAAAGGTCGAAAAGTTCAAGGGGGCCGAATACTTTCGCAAGGCACTGTATATGTACAGTTTAAGAGATTAAAGGTGCTCTAAGCGATGTCACGCGTTTTTTAGGCTACAACATTTTTTTGTCACATACAGCAAACATCTCCTCACTCTCCGCGAGCTGCCTGTCCCCTGAACACACTGTAAACAAAACGCGATCTCTGTAGACAGCCCAGGCTCCACAAACACCAACAAAAACAAACTGCGCCAACCTGCACCACGAAACATAAACAGTGTTCCAGCCAGTAAACGACAAGAAGGATTTGTGGGTGGGAGTTGGGGGGTTAGTGCGCAGAAGGGAGGGGGAGGGGACAGGATGAGATGAGGAGGAGGGAGGGTCGAGCTAGCCTCTGTTTTGTTTGAAAACACTTCGAACGTCAACAAGAAGTGACATCACCCAACATCACTTAGAGCACTTAACGCGTTAGAAGTAACGGGTTACTGTAATCTGATTACTTTTTTCAAGTAACGAGTAAAATAAGGGATTACAATTGCAAAAACAGTAATTAGATTACTGTTAGTTCCCCCGTAAGCAGGCTGCGTTCCTGCGTTACTTAACCGTGATTTTGTTCCGTGAGACTGTCTCGTGAGTGACTGACGTATGAGCGCTGAGACGTCAGTGGTAAACACCGACATGTGTAGTGTTGAACAAGAGACAACATGGAGCCATAGACAGTATATAAGAAGAGCATGGAGCGGGGGAGAGAGCAGGACCACGCAGCATTTAATGCTTGGAAGTACCGACATTACTTTGAGTGTGACTCGGTTAAAGGTGACAAAAACATTAGCGTCCGCTGTACACTCTGCGTGGGAAGAAAACTTATCTACAGAGAAAAATTCCGCCTCAAATCTGAGCAAGCACCTAGCAAGCCGGCACAGGAATGTGAAACTCACTGAAAAAATCCCTGAACCCCCAGCTGACATGACCGCTGCGGCTACATCCAATTCCACCGGGCGAACCTCCAAGGGCCCCTCTCCTGCTAAACAGGTGGAAATAGACTTAGAGCGACAGGACTTAGTGCCGCTGAGCTGAAGAAGCTCGTCGCTGGCTATATTGTCGAGGACATGCTGCCAATTTCCACTGTTTTATTCAGGTCGTGCATCATAGTTTTGAAAAGTAACTTAACTAGTAAAGTAACTAATTACTTTTGAAAATAAGTAATCAGTAAAGTAACTGGATTACTTTCTTGGAGAAGTAATCAGTAATCAGTAACTAATTACTATTTCCAAGTAACTTGACCAACACTGTTGCTCGATAATATGTAATGCCTTTAGAAGTTGAATTTGAATACGATTATTTCGTCATCCTGCTGGACGGCTCTGAAATACATCAAATTTAGTACATACATTCATGGTCCCCAGAGGATGAATCCTACTCACTTAGGCGATCTGACTTTCCCTCTAGCGCCACCTTAAGGTGGACATTTTTGGATTTTTATTGAAAAGTCTTGACAACTGCTGGATGGATTGCCATTGAATTTGGGACAGATATCGATGGTTCCTAGTGGATGAATGACTTTAGTGATGCTCTGACATTTAAGCTACAAGCAGGTAAAAGTTTCCATATATCCAGTGCAATATCTTTACATCTACAAGATGGATTGGCAATACATTTTGTACGTATATATACATGTTCCCCAGCACGCCTCAGCAAGTCTCGACAACTGTTGGCTGGATTTCCATGCATTTTGTGTGCACATCCATGATCTTTGTGAACGTTTATGATCCCCTGACTTTTTATCTCGAGCCATCATTGCGTCACAGTTTCATTTTTTTCCAATACATTGCTTTATCTATAAAATAACAGTTTGTCTATCTTTACAATAAGATGTAGATGCTTCACACTGACTCGTTGGACTAGACTTTGCTCCTCTCTCCTCAGCATTTGTTTGTGTCCATCAGGTGGACTGCGCCCTATCGCTGGTACGTCTGGGGAAGGAGCGGGAGATCCCAGGGCTAGAGCTCTTGTGCGATGACTTGGTCACCATGGAAACACTTGTGTATGAGACATCATGTGAATTGAGTCTGACACTTAAAGATTTGCAGCAGCTAACAGACATCGACAAGCTCCACCTGCTCATGAAAAATGTAAGTGGCCTAATTTACATTTTTCACTGGAAGGCTTTTTCCCCCATAAAATGCTTTGAAATCAATTGTTGGTTTAAAAAGGGGTATTATTCTGGGAAAGAATACAATGTGTTATTTTATAATTAAAGCATGTAAACATGTTATAGTAGAAATATAAAGTATGAACCTGTAAATGAGCATGGTATGGGACCTTTAATAGTTTTGACAAAACCCCATTTAGAGATGAATACATTTGTTTTTGTTTTTTTCAATGCAGTATCTGCTGACAAAAAGATTGCCTACCCTCACTTTTCACCATGTTGAATGTGCATTTCTCAGCATGCTGCTTTGTCTAGTTCACAGTGTGTGTGGTGTTCATTGTCAGTAACACTAAGAAAGCCCACCTTCCATTTCCCTGCAATTACATTTGGTTTTAAAGTTCCATTGTGTGGTTACTTTAATCCTTTATTGTTGCTTAAAACATGATGTATTCTAATTGGACTTTGAATAGGCAACAAAGCAAAAAAAAAAAAAATTAAAAATGTATTTAGGAACAATCTCACTGTAAATCCGTTCTTTTAACTCTGAAGTCTCTGACATTTGACAATACAAACTTTCCATCCAACAGCAGCGAGAGAGCTATGAATGCTAGTCTGTTGCAGGTACTAGAGTTACAAGTCCCCTTGGAGTACATAATATGAGCTGTCCTCTAAATTGTAGCTAATAACTGCCAGCTTAAGCCTGTGAGGACCACAGCCAGTAGGATCAGCCATATAGGCAGGCAGCCAGCAAATGTTGTTGACTGCACTAACACATGCTGTTTGACTGGCGCTCCCTTTTGGGCTGTGTGTGTGTGTGTGTGTGTGTGTGTGTGTGTACAGTATGTGTGTGAATGTTTACTGAACTCGCCTTGATTAAATCTCCCTCTTTGCCTGCATCTGATGTCTGTCTTTATCAGAGACACAGTACAGCAAAGTAAAATGTTTATGTGTGGGTGGGTGTGCAAGTTTGCATTTAGCATCTGAATATTTTTTTTTAATCTCTGTTTTCCTGTGGATGCTCTGTTATCTGTATATCCTCCTGAGTCAGAGCTGTCGCA
This sequence comes from Zingel zingel, assembly GCA_023566125.1. Taxonomy (NCBI): domain Eukaryota; kingdom Metazoa; phylum Chordata; class Actinopteri; order Perciformes; family Percidae; genus Zingel; species Zingel zingel. Next base: position 16,383,164 of record CM042332.1, read on the forward strand.
AGGTGGGTGTGATGCTGTGCACAAACTTGACATGCATCCGCTCAAATCACAGCACAACCCACATGCTGTAGCGATTAAAGTCCAACTTCAGGTTTAATTGCACAGCATGATTTCATGTAAATGCAGTCTTAAGTACTTTGCACTGTTCTGAAAACATAAATCTCTATATGTGAACAAAGAAGAATGTATTTCCTCTGTAGCAGCAACACACAATATTAACTAGCATATCATTTCTGGCTTACTGGACACATGTTAAAGGAAGGACAAGTATAAATGTGCAAGCTTGCTAATTTCATTCTTAATAAATCCAAATATTTCAAATTAATTATTCACTTTAAAAACAAACAAGATAATGCTTGCTTTGTTCAAAGGGAGCCTCTGCTGTTACATACACTACTTTAAAAAAAGTAAATACATCAAAATGTTGAATTCTCAGTTAATAAATCACCTGACAATTTCCAAAATGAATGTTGCACAAAGAAGTACAGTGATAACTCAGTGGCCAAGGTAGCCCTGATCTTAGACATGTCTCAATACAGAGCAGGCAGTAACTGTTGAAAGAGAATGAAACCAGTATTTGAATATGTATATATTAATTTTGGGTGATCAATCAGATAATCAATGTTTATCAGTATTTTGGAATAGTTAGGACCATGGGACAGTAGTTCACAGGCTGCAGCCACCTGTTCCTATCCATTTTAACATGCTGCAGGAACTCTGAATGTCTTTCTATCACCAGTCCAGCACCGAGCGCTATGTGAAAGACGCCTTCCAGTGGATGGTGCCGTTCTTGCACCGATGTGAGGGGCAGAAAGAGGGCGCCGCTAAGTCTCTGCTCAGAGAATACTTGGTCAGCCTGGCTCGGCGAGACCTCACCCTGCCCCTCATCAACTTCCAGCACTCCAAACCTGACGTAAGTATCCGAACACCCACACAAACACAAGTGTCGGGGGCGTCACACTTGGGAAACCATAACACACAAACACACACACTGCACCTCTGGCTGTTTGTGCCATGTCAGGGCCAGTGTCGTACCCCTGGGCTGTAAATGTTATATTTATGACCCCTTAAGGGCACAGCCAAGGACATGTCTCCTGGCTATTAGAAAACATGTGCACCGCACACACACAAACACTCAAAGGGAAGAAAAAGCTCAAAGTGATACAGTGCCTCAGTGCGTGAGTGCAAAAAGACGATAAGGTCAGTCGCACCTCGATACATTCTCTCTCTCTCTCTCTCTCTCTCTCTCTCTCTCTCTCTCTCTCTCTCTCTCTCTCTTTCTCTCTCTTTCTCTCTTTCTCTAGTGCCAGCAAAAGATCATTGGGGACCCAGACCAGCTGATGGTGGTCGCTCTGGATTGCATTTACAGCTGTGAGAGAGATGACCAGCTCAGCCTCTGTTATGACATCCTGGAGTGTCTCCCGCAAAGAGGCTACGGGTCAGACACACACACACACACACACACACACACACACACACACGGATCATGTTTACACACGTTCACACAATCTCAGATTTATTAAATGTAAACCATCCTATAAAGATGGTAAAGCAGTCCACCATTGCCTCATACACAAGAATACATTGGTGCCACTCCTCCCACCTCTCTCCTTTCCTTCCACCTTTCTGCCTCTCTCCTAGGACCCATCAATAAACCGAAGTACCACCTCTGTTTCTGCCTCCCACCCTTTGCACCTTTTCTTGTCCTTCTCCTCTTCTTTCTCCCTCTCTTTCATGCTTAACTCTGACTCCAAGGAGTCATCAGTTAGCCTAGCTACAGTCTCTCTCTCTCCCCCTACTTTGTCTGTAAAACATTTTATTTCATATGGCAAGAGGGCCTGTCCTTTAAGTCTCCCGTGAGGCTGTGTGGGGATGCAGTGCATTTGAAGGAGAGTGAGAGTGATACAGTAATAAAATACAGTAGAGAGGTAAAAAGCAAGAGTGCAAAAGAGCAAAATTGTTGATGAAATGAACGTGTAGAGTGTCTGAGTACTTTAAATTAACTAAAATGACTCATTCTTAGATGGATTATCCTTCCTGTGTAATTGGAAAACCGAAGGACTACTTTAAGGAGTGCTTTGTTTTTTTCTTGACAGTTGGCTGCAATAAGGCAACCATACTTTTTAACAATGGCATCTTTTGCACTTTCCACCTAGCTCACATAGCTCGCTTTGGCTGCGCTGTGGTGGTCTGTGCTGTGATTTTATGCCTTTCCACCACACACTCACAGCAGGGGATAACTGCAATGAAAGAAGATATTGTGGTACGGCTTGGGAGCAGGGCCACTCTCAACCCACAGTTGCTGTATAATGTAGAGTCTGTGGCTTGAATTTTTGTCGCACTCGTATGTTTCCAGCAGCATAATGTCCTTCCAAAAACAATGTCCCGGTCACTCTGAATAATCCACATATCTAGCTGTAAACAGTTTTCATTTGAACTACTTTCTGCCAAAGAAATAATCCCTATAAAAACGGTAATTACTGACCAATCCTGGTCTGCTTCATGCTCTTTGTAAGTTTTCAAATAGATAAAGAGCTTCTAGGTGACACATTTGGAAGAGGAGGATGACATAGGAGCAGAGGTGGACATGCGGTAAAATGTTTTCAGGAATATGACTCGATTTAAGAAAGGAAGTGCAATGTATCTCACTGAACACATTTATAGACTCAGATGTGGCAGTCTCACTTGCCGTTTCAGATACATCTTGTTATATTTCTCACTCCACCAAAACAAGTGCCAAGACCATAGTATTGAATGCTGTCGTTGAATACTGCAGTTAAACAACTGAGCTTATTAACTACTCAAAATAGGATCTTACTGTACAAATATCTGAGTGTTTATAAGACTCATACTGTATGTTTTTTTTTCTAAATCAGCACATTTCATACTAAGCATTTCACTTTGCCAGACAGGCTTCCTTTCTGCAGTGTTTGGATTAGCAAATGCTGCAGGACTCTACTGTATATGCAAGGCCTTCAGCTTCTCATTTCTCCCAGCAGTGATTTCTCTTACTTACTAATCTTCAAAATTGCAATGCCAGCGTAGAATATTACAGATTTGCGAGCTAGGAGAGAAACCATGACTTGGTAGTTTCAACCCATTTTTCAATTTTTCAATTTTATTTTTTTTGGTGAGACAGCTTAATTAGGTCTAAGTCTGCTCAGAAGAATGTGATGTGCATTCACCCTAAGAGAGTGGGAAATGGGGAAATGGGCAGGGGATTAGATGGTGGTCCGGAAGGGAAGGAAATGGAACGAGGGAGAAAAGGATATTAAAAAGGAAGAGCAGGAGGTAGAGCAGCAGAGACGGTTAGAGCGGAAGAAGAGAAATGCATTAAGAGGTCAAGATTTTGTGTGTGTGAAAACGAAGAGAAGTGTGCTCACAAAAACAGACACACACACACACACACACACACACACACACACACACACACACACACACACACACACACACACACACACACACACACACACACTCGCTCACTCTCTGACGCACACACAGAAGGTTCTTTCATCAGGGTCAGTACTCTAGTGGGGGACAGGCCAGCCTGACCCAGAATCCTTTGCCTCAAGGCAAAGCATCATGGGGTTTTATTTTTAGTGGGGAATCGGTCCAACCTCACAGTTGTAGGCCACACACACCCACCCACACATACAGTACACTGTGTACACTGTACTAGCATAAATAACCACACAGTATGCACTTATGCACACAACACACACTTTATAATGCTAATAATAAAGACATTTCTACTTAATGTTCTACTTTTTACTCCTTTTTGATGACATGAACATAAAATAACCAGTGCTTTTGTTTGTTTGTGTTTTTATCATCCTACAGACCAGACACAGACATCACCGCATCCCTCCACGATCGGGTGGACAAACTTGAGAAGCATCTCAGGTACGTCAACACACTCACACCATCTTTCAGCTGTCATCCCCCTCATTTTCTCCTTTCCACATAGTTCAGCTGGGCATGCATACAGTATTAGCACTATCTATCTATCTATCTATCTATCTATCTATCTATCTATCTATCTATCTATCTATCTATATATATATATATATATATATATATATATATATATACACAGTTCTTTTTATATTTTCACCTGTTTTATATTGTTTTGTACAACACAAGGATTCACTCCAGCTCTTCATCCATACATCCCTGCATTACCCATTAGCAGGGCATTTAAAGTGCTGAGGAAGAGTCCATCAGTGTGGTGATTAGTGCTGTGATGCTTGGGAAATGTTCACTTTGAAGCAATGCTTATTACTTCCCTCCCCCATTTTGGGCCTGATGGAAAAACGCAACAAGGAGAGGAGACATGGATGTGCAGTCCCCACACACACACACACACACACACACACACACACACACACACACACACACACACACACACACACACACACACACACACACACACACTTGATATCAACGGACCTCTGTCTGTCTCATGGTATTCAAACAGCCTCAGGCATTTTCTCGGTTACAGGTTAAAATCACTTGCGTGTCGCACCTCTCTCTCTCTCTTATTCCCTCTCTTTCTCCTCCACCCGCCTCTCCTCAGGGTGAACTTTCAAACACAGAGAAGTGATGAGGAGGAAGGAAGTTGGATAAGGATGAAGGCAGGGGGAGGGCAGGAGCCTGAAGGGAATGCGAATGTAGATGATTTGGAGGAGGAAGAGGCAACCGGAAAGCGTGTGTTGGCCTTTGCAGACAAATATCCACACATATTTTACACACAGGCAAACACAACCATGCACAACTGCACCCCGGGGAGCCTGGGAAGTGTGTTTATGTATATTTTGAGCTGAAGCATTGTGACACACACACACACACGCACGCACACACACACACACACACACACACACACACACACACACACACACACACACACACACACACACACACACACACACACACACACACACACTCACCCAGATGAATCAGGTAGTAAATGCAAAGTGTCTGTTCTCCAAGTGCCTCCAGAATAAAAGCTGTTTTCAGCTGCTGCCACTTTCTGGCACATTAATATGTGCACAGGGAACATGCAGACACTCCCACACATACATTCACACTTGAGCAAATACCCCCCCCCCCCCCCCACACACACACACACACACACACACACACACACACACACACACACACACACACACACACACACACACACACACACGTCGTAAATAGAAAGGCTTGTTGTCCATATCCTTTGCTCACATTCACACACATATAGCCACACATACGCACACAGTCACCTGTTTACTATGGTAATGAGTTACAGCAGAAGGCGAAGATTTGTAGCAGCACGGCCCTGTTGAGACTGGGGGTGTCACGCTAATCCCACGGCAACACACGCACACACTCTTCCTCGGCCATATATGACTGTCAGCATTCACATGCTCCTCGACGAACACACTTACAAAGAGGTGCTGTCGTGTTGGCGTGCAGTTTATCACGTTGCTCTTCAGTCTTGCTCTACACTTTCTCCATCTGCACCGTGGCTTGCAAACGACTTTCTGCTGCCAAAATAATGAACAGCTTAGAGTGTACACATCTTCTGTCTTTCTCATCTGTACTCTCCCTTGAATGTTTTAGGCTTTTTTTTTTTTTTTTACTCTCTTTTCTTACTGTGATATTTACCACTGCCAATCATCCTGTCTTCTGCTAGTACTGAAAGAACTTGTTGATTAATGTGACTTGGAACTGTATTTGTCTGTTTTTTTTGTGCAGTGTTCCTCGTATTAGTTTGTATGATTTTGTCACCTACTTTATGACACTAGCGAGTATATATGTATGAATCTGTGCTTCTTACTTAATAGTGTGGTGGAGGTTCTGGAGAAACACGGCCTGCAGAAGCCTATTTCATATGTGAGGAACAGCCAGAACAGTGAAGAAGAAGCCCACCAACTAATGGTCAAACTGTGCCGCCACACTGGCCGCAAGTATGAACACAACACGGAAACTTACAAACACAAATGTCTCTCAATATCCCAGAAACATACCTAACATGTATGTGCATGTGTCCAGAAACCCTCCAGTGAGTGAGACGGTGTGGAGAGGTCTAATGCAGGACCTGCTTGACATGCAGCAGAATGTCTACACCTGTCTAAAACTGGAGACATGTCACCAGGTAAAAACAGCAAAAGAAGATTACACGGAATAAAATTTGTGCTAAAAGGGTTTGATTTAAAAAGGCAAAACCTTTAATTTAAGGTGTCAGAGTGCACGACTTGCTCCTTGAGTGTAACTTTGTTCCCTAATCCACACATTGAGTTGTGCGTGTCCACCTCCTGAACAACTGAGTTCCGACTTCTACTCCATCTCTCCCTGCATAATATCCACTCTCCTCCCTGACTGCTGCAGGTCTTTGTTGAGTCCCTGCTGTGTTCCAGCCGTGTTGAGAACGTACGCCTGGCAGGACAGCTCATGCACTGCTCCAAGGTATATTAAACATGACCCGTGACACCACTTCACACTCACACTTCCCATTGAGGTCTCCAAATATTACACCAGCCATAATGAATTCTAATGCTGCAGTCTCATTGATCTCTAAATGTTATATTCGTGTTTCCAGGTCAGCCAGGATGTTCCTGTCAGCTTGTCTTTCCGGGGTAAAGGTTACGCTCTGAAGGTGGCCTACAGTAACAGCTTGGAATTAGTGTTGGCTGCTGCCAGAGAGTACTTCAACTCATCCACAACGCTCACGGACCCCTGCATGGGCCTGGCCAGGTGAGGAGGAACATGAGAAGTATTTCTCTACTTATGAGGACCAGACTGATATTTTTCAATGGTCAGTTTGCCAGTTCTCAAAGCCCGACTTTACATTTAGTTTAGTTTATCTGAGAGTAAAGATAAATGTTAGAAGTTATATTGTTGGATGTAATTTCCGACCAACCTCCTTGAACAAACTTTGCCATGCAGAAGTGTTTGTATGCTGTCTCAGATGTGGACCTTGCTCGTTGCTGATGTAGGGAAAACACCATCTATCCCTGCATGGGTGGATGTATGTTTTTGTGCTCGCATGACATGGAAAAAAAAAGAATGGTGCCTTCTTTTAATTCATCTCCTATAGTAGGTTGCATTAAGTTTATACCAAGTACAAGTATTTGTATGAGAGTGCATTTGTGTCTGTTGCTGCTTTTAGATCTCAGAGGGGGGCTGGTGGGTGTCTAACCTTACCGTCTGTTCGTAGTGGGGAAGTGGGGCAGTAATTGGGTCGTCATTCATTTATAGTAACTAATGCAGAGGCCCCCCTCCACACGCTTGGACAACATCATCCATTGTAACACTCCCACTGTGTGTGTGTGTGTGTGTGTGTGTGTGTGTGTGTGTGTGTGTGTGTGTGTGTTGCTTGTGAATTTGAGACATGAGACAGAAAGTAGTCTGTGAACTTGTGCATGTGGCTTTGAAATTAATAGGCCATACAGACTAGCTGCCTGTGTCCTTTAGATTAAAATAACTGCACCACAGACACACATTTTACCCTGTGTACTAAAGGCCAAAGACACACACACACACACACACACACACACACACACACACACACACACACACACACACACGCTCTGACAGATACACAAACTGTACCTGCCGGTGTCCTGAAAGGATGCGGTCAGTGGCACCAGGCATGAGTTTACACAAGGACAAAAAGATATCTTAAAATAACATGGGAATCCCCTCCCAAGTACTAAAATGATCCTGCAGCATCACTCAGGGCAGACAGAACAGAGGCAAACTCACACAGAGACACTCACATACACAGAGACAGGCAAACAAAGAAGTACAAACACAGTATCAACAGGTCCTGAACAAATCTGAAAACAAGTTTTATATATCATGTAAAGCTGAACTAATCAATATTTTTACATGAACAATGGGACAAATTACCATAGGTCGTGACTCACCACTCTCGTTTCCACCAGCATCAGGAAGCTGTTTTAGATTTTTTTTTTTTTAAGCGCTAAAAAAAAAAAATCGCTGTATGCTTCCTTGCCAGCACCAAACAGCTGACAGACAAAATTAGCAACTAGCTGGTGAACACAGTGGAACATTTAATGGCTAAAGAGCCAGAAATTTCCCTCAGGAGTTGGTGGAGACCAAAAACAGAACGAAAAGCAGAGTTAATATTTGACTTAAATCCAAGGGCGTAACTTTGGGTTCAAAATTGATTTTAAGCGTCAAACTTCATTTTCAGCATTCTGGTGAATTTGTATGCATCAGTTCATGGTGCAAATGTCTTTATTTTTGTTAGGGAACTTTTACTAAGTAAATTATGCCTATGCTTAAATGGATGCTAATGTTGTGCTGTGTCTGCTGGATGCACTGAAATTGTTAAATTCCTGAGTATAGTTAAGTATAGTTTAGCTCTTTCCAATAAATTAAAATAGGCTTATTTAATGTAGTTTAATTAGCTTGTTTACCAAATGATGTAAATTGTACTGCCAGTACAGCGTTAGATTTAACTTCCTCAGGTTTATTATGGTACTAGTCCAGTTGATCTCAGGGAGGTTGACCTACATGCATGTCATTATCAGCACTGGACAAGGTCAAATACAACATACCAACATGTAATTTGTTTTAACTGTTTCGACTCAACTTTTTGCCTTTTTATCTTTTGTTTTTTTAAACGTCAGGCCAGAGTTACAACTTCCTTTCAATTGTATTCTAGATATATGTAAAAGTTGTCAAAATGTCTCTGGTGTGGCTTCTTAAAACTTGCAGGTACTAGGTGAGAAAGACGCACAACCATAATTAGGGCTGCACAATTAATTGCAATGTTATCAAAATCACAATATGAACTAGTGCAATATCCAAATCACAATTTGTTAAAGGCAAAATATGTGTCAAACCATTATAAAATAAAGTATTGTGGTGCTGCAGAGACATCCCGGCCTACAAATCGTATCCTACAGACTAAAGAAAAAAATCTTTGTTTGGTACAGATCCTTGCAAAAAAATCACACTTGAATCTTTATATACTGTACATACAGTGGGGAGAACAAGTATTTGATACACTGCCGATTTTGCAGGTTTTCCTTCTTAGAAAGCATGTAGAGGTCTGTAATTTTTATCATTGGTACACTTCAAATGTGAGAGACGGAATCTAAAATCCAGAAAATCACATGTATGATTTTTAAATAATTAATTTGCATTTTATTGCATGACATAAGTATTTGACCACCTACCAACCAATAAGAATTCTGGCTCTCACAGACGTGTTAGTTTTTCTTTAAGAAGCCCTCCTGTTCTTCACTCATTACCTGTATTAACTGCACCTGTTTGAACTTGTTACCAGTATAAAAGACACCTGTTCACACACTCAATCAAACAGACTCCAACCTCTCCACAAAGGCCAAGACCAGAGAGCTGTGTAAGGACATCATAAAATTGTAGACCTGCACAAGGCTGGGATGGGCTACAGGACAATAGGCAAGCAGCTCGGTGAGAAGGCAACAACTGTTGGCGCAATTATTAGAAAATGGAAGAAGTTCAACATCTCCCTGGGCCTGGTGCTCCATGCAAGATCTCACCTCGTGGGGCATCAATGATCATGAGGAAGGTGAGGGATCAGCCCAGAACTACACGGCAGGACCTGGTCAATGACCTGAAGAGAGCTGGGACCACAGTCTCAAAGAAAACCATTAGTAACACACTACGTCGTCATGGATTAAAATCCTGTAGCGCACGCAAGGTCCCCCTGCTCAAGCCAGCGCATGTCCAGGCTGAAGTTTGCCAATGACCATCTGGATGATCCAGAGGAGGAATGGGAGAAGGTCATGTGGTCTGAAGAGACAAAAATTGAGCTTTTTGGTCTAAACTCCACTCGCTGTGTTTGGAGGAAGAAGAAGGATGAGTACAACCCCAAGAACACCATCCCAACCGTGAAGCATGGAGGTGGAAACATCATTCTTTGGGGATGCTTTTCTGCAAAGGGGACAGGACGACTGCACCATATTGAGGGGAGGATGGATGGGGCCATGTATTGCGAGATCTTGGCCAACAACCTCCTTCCCTCGTAAGAGCATTGAAGATGGGTCGTGGCTGGGTCTTCCAGCATGACAACGACCCAAAACACACAGCCAGGGCAACTAAGGAGTGGCTCCGTAAGAAGCATCTCAAGGTGCTGGAGTGGCCTAGCTAGTCTCTAGACCTGAACCCAATAGAAAATCTTTGGACGGAACTGAAAGTCCGTATTGCCCAGCGACAGCCCCGAAACCTGAAGGATCTGGAGAAGGGTCTGTATGGAGGAGTGGGCCAAAATCCCTGCTGCAGTGTGTGCAAACCTGGTGAAAAACTACAGGAAACGTATGATCTCTGTAATTGCAAACAAAGGTTTCTGTACCAAATATTAAGTTCTGCTTTTCTGATGTAGCAAATACTTATGTCATGCAATAAAATGCAAAGTAATTACTTAAAAATCATACAATGTGATTTTCTGGATTTTTGTTTTAGATTCAGTCACTCACAGTTGAAGAGTACCAATGATAAAAATTACAGACTTCTACATGCTTTGTAAGTGGGAAAACCTGCAAAATCGACAGTGTATCAAATACTTGTTCTCCCCACTGTGTGTGTGTTTGTATATATATATATATATATATATATATATATTTTTTTTTTTTTTTTTTTTTTTCAATGAAAATTAGAATAATGATACAAAAATGATCATTCCCTCCAATATCGTGAATCATATCGCAATCGCAATATCAGTCAAAATAATCGCAATTAGATATCATGCAGCCCTAACCCCTACAGGAAAAAAAAAAATTGAACAAATGTCAGAAATAAGGGGCGGATTAATTTTGCTGCTGGTTGTCTCTCTCATATTTATGAAAGCTCATCATGCAAGACCTTGTTTGAGTAGGAGAGACCTGGAGTGGAAATGACACAGAAATGAGGAGAGAGAAATCATTTTTGTGTCAGTATGCTGCTGTTCGATGTGCTGGTGTGCAACTTAGTTTGGTCAAAAGAAGGACAAGGTCTCTACTACAGGTTGGTGTTCCATTGATAGATAACTGCTGCACTGTGTGTCTGTTTAATAGGAAGTAGTTATCTGCACATTACATGCTGCAAAGCACATTGTGACTCTCGAAACTGAAATAGATTTTTTTTTTTTTCACCACCGTTTTTTCCAAGGCAGTCGCCACGCACAGACACGCCAGCAGACACTTCACAGCACGAGTACATTATCAACATGCCCTCTTTCTGTCTGTCATTCACCCATCCACAGCCCTTTCCTCTGCTCTCATTTGCCAGGACAAACCTCTTGTTCCTGGCAAGAACACCAGCCATGCTCAAAGAGTGGGAAGCTGCTGAGAGTGCTTTGCCGAGTGTGTGTACTCTAGTCTGTTAACAATATTGATTTAAACGTTTTTGAAGATTTATGTTTTCAGTTGCCTTCGTTATGCTGATAGGGATTCTGGGATGCCTTTTCTTCTCTGTTTGTTGTCTTTGTTCACACACTGCAAGGGTTAAAGCAAACTGTGGTTTGGCTGACGTCAAAGCTTTTTTATGTGGGATTTCATTATTTATAAATTAATCATTTGGTTTTGTTTCCCCTTTTTTTCCTCAATCTTTGCTGTATTTTGCTTTGCTGTGTAATTGTGTGACGTGATAATTGTGAAAACCAACACAGACTCTCACGCATTCAGTGTACTATTACATATGCTAACTAATGTGCTACATAATGCTATTAAGGGTAATGAGTGTGGATTGTGTTGGAAGAGAAAACTCCCCTGTTTTAGATCCGTCAAATGAGTCTAGACTTTGTAAAGTATGCTACTGAACACGATGTTGAAACTTCACAAACTTCAGATTTAATAAGCAATTTTTGCTACAACTTTGAAAGTGTGTACCTAAATAAGTAAAAAAATGTGTCCTTCCCACTAAATTTGTCATACAATCAAATACGTTGCTGCTGTTTTAAAACAATTTTCTGCAAACTGTCAGAAGATTGTAAGTGATTGTTGAGTTTCCATTTTCAGATCATAAGAATCTGAAGATTCAGACTTCCATAACTGGTTGTTGTCTTCAACAGGGCGTGTCTCCAGCTGATCACAGACTGTCCTCCGGCCATCCAGGAGGAACTAGACCTCATCAGCGCCCTGAGCCAACTGGAAGACTTCAGCGTCAACATCCTGCCGCTGCAAGGTACTATACAGTGTTTATGTCTGGGAAGTAAATGGGCTCAGTTCACCACACATGTGCTTGCATTTGTTGTCTGTGCTGTGTCTATCTATAACTGCCATCTCTCTCACCCTCTTATTTTTCTCTTTCTGCATCACTTATTCCTTAGTTGTTCCTTTTCCACTCCCTTTTTGCTCCCTTACTATCACTCCTCTTTCTTCTCACGCCCTTCTGTCTCCTCGCATTATTTTTTCACTGCCCACGTATCCTTACCTGTGCGACCAAGTGAGAACAGGAGAAAATTTAGGAAGAAAGTATGAGAAAGAAGGAATGAAGGAAAAATGTGACGGGGGACAGGCGCATGGAAAGAGCCAATGAATAAAGAGATAGTAGGTGTAGTAAAAGGAAAAATCTCCAATTATTAAATTTTTTTGTGTTGTTGTGGTGGTTTTGTATCAGTGATAAGTGTCTAAAGCCTATTTCCAAAGTTCATGGTCCATGGCTCTGTATTGCCTGCGGTGTCCTCATACAATCTTTTATACTGACTCAAGGACACATGCACACCTACTAGTGTCCACACACAAAAATACACATTCACTTTCTTTTTCACAAAAGTAAAAGCCATATCCCTGCAGGTTCGTACACTCACAGATAAACACGCACAAGTATGAAGTGGAAGGATTTGAGCATAGGTAATCCATCTTACCCAGCCCCCAACTGCGCCTTAAGCGATGCTTCATGCACACCACCCTCCCCAGAATTCCCTCTAGGACTCGCCCAAAGGGATGCCAAGCCATAAAGATCCTCAGCAGGGTGCAAAGAAAGCAAAACGGCTTGTGGGGAGGCACTGAACGTGCTATTTCTCATGTTTTCAGTGCAAGTTTTAAAAAAAAAATATGGAAATGGGTTTTTGGGAGTTTCGGTAACTTGGACTCAAATTATGAAAAAGTTGAAAACCTCCCTAAAAGTTCACTGTATCCTGTTAGTTCGGTAAGGACTGACATGCAAGTTATTAAAAATTAAATGTTTATTGTAAAAGTCAAACAGTAAGCATTATAACAATGATATGGTGTAGAATAATTAAAAAATGTATTGAGTGATAAAGATGAGTTTCTGATATGTGCTTCAAAGTGGAGCCAAGTCAGTGTATCGGCAGGCCGATTATATCAGTATATATATATATATATATATATATATACAGTGAGGAAAATAAGTATTTGAACACCCTGCTATTTTGCAGGTTCTCCCACTTGGAAATCATGGAGGGGTCTGAAATTGTCATCGTAGGTGCATGTCCACTGTGAGAGACATAATCTAAAAACAAAAATCCAGAAATCACAATGTATGATTTTTTAACTAGTTATTTGTATGATACAGCTGCAAATAAGTATTTGAACACCTGAGAAAATCAATGTTAATATTTGGTACAGTAGCCTTTGTTTGCAATTACAGAGGTCAAACGTTTCCTGTAGTTTTTCACCAGGTTTGCACACACTGCAGGAGGGAGTTTGGCCCACTCCTCCACACAGATCTTCTCTAGATCAGTCAGGTTTCTGGGCTGTCGCTGAGAAACACGGAGTTTGAGCTCCCTCCAAAGATTCTCTATTGGGTTTAGGTCTGGAGACTGGCTAGGCCACGCCAGAACCTTGATATGCTTCTTACAGAGCCACTCCTTGGTTATCCTGGCTGTGTGCTTCGGGTCATTGTCATGTTGGAAGACCCAGCCTCGACCCATCTTCAATGCTCTAACTGAGGGAAGCAGGTAGTTCCCCAAAATCTCGCAATACATGGCCCCGGTCATCCTCTCCTTAATACAGTGCAGTCGCCCTGTCCCATGTGCAGAAAAACACCCCCAAAGCATGATGCTACCACCCCCATGCTTCACAGTAGGGATGGTGTTCTTGGGATGGTACTCATCATTCTTCTTCCTCCAAACTCGGTTAGTGGAATTATGACCAAAAAGTTCTATTTTGGTCTCATCTGACCACAAGACTTTCTCCCATGACTCCTCTGGATCATCCAAATGGTCATTGGCAAACTTAAGACGGGCCTTGACATGTGCTGGTTTAAGCAGGGGAACCTTCCGTGCCATGCATGATTTCAAACCATGACGTCTTAGTGTATTACCAACAGTAACCTTGGAAACGGTGGTCCCAGCTCTTTTCAGGTCATTGACCAGCTCCTCCCGTGTAGTCCTGGGCTGATTTCTCACCTTTCTTAGGATCATTGAGACCCCACGAGGTGAGATCTTGCATGGAGCCCCAGTCCGAGGGAGATTGACAGTCATGTTTAGCTTCTTCCATTTTCTAATGATTGCTCCAACAGTGGACCTTTTTTCACCAAGCTGCTTGGCAATTTCCCCGTAGCCCTTTCCAGCCTTGTGGAGGTGTACAATTTTGACTCTAGTGTCTTTGGACAGCTCTTTGGTCTTGGCCATGTTAGTAGTTGGATTCTTACTGATTGTATGGGGTGGACATGTGTCTTTATGCAGCTAACGACCTCAAACAAGTGCATCTAAATTAGGATAATAAATGGAGTGGAGGTGGACATTTTAAAGGCAGACTAACAGGTCTTTGAGGGTCAGAATTCTAGCTGATAGACAGGTGTTCAAATACTTATTTGCAGCTGTATCATACAAATAAATAGTTAAAAAATCATACATTGTGATTTCTGGATTTTTGTTTTTAGATTATGTCTCTCACAGTGGACATGCACCTACGATGACAATTTCAGACCCCTCCATGATTTCCAAGTGGGAGAACCTGCAAAATAGCAGGGTGTTCAAATACTTATTTTCCTCACTGTATATATATATATATATATATATATATATATATATATATATATATATATATATATATATATATAGGCAAAAATAAATTCTGGTGCATTATTGATTTTTTTTGGACTGCATGTTTATTTATATTTGTCTGTTATTAACTCCGCCGAGGAGGTTATGTTTTTGGCTCGGCTTGTTGGTTTGTTTGTTCTACTGCCCCCATTAACTGGTTCTAGGGGTGTAGCATGGGCCAAGGAGGTTTTTGGAGCGGATCCGAATCACAGGCGGATACACAAATTATTTTTCACTTTCATTAACATTGCGAGATGGAGCGTATGTGATGCATTAATGTGGTGTCGGAACAATTGGAAAAATGAGTTTCTGACTGGAAAAATTCACACTGCATTAACAATGTGAAATATGGCATGCTTTGGCGAACGTCTGCGCTCTCAGAGTGTACTCCTGGTTTTCATATAATTTGTAAAAGATTTACATGTCTTTGTTGTATATATGTTTTTCAATTTCTTCTATGGCTGAAACTAACAATTATTTTCATTCTCATTTAACCTGCTGATTATTTTCTCGACTAATTGGTCTATAGTGAATATATAGCAAATACTGAAAAATGACTCATCAGGGTTTCTTGGGCTCCAAGGTCCCGTCTGTCTTGTTTTGTCCAAAAGTCAGATTTTTGCTTTAAAAATTACGAAAATGATAAACCGACTTATAAAAATGGTTGAAGTAATTGATTAATCAATATATCTTTGCAGCTTTAATTTCTTTTTTTTGTTATGATCAAATTTCTACTCATGTTAACTGTAGTAGCAGCTTGTTAAAAACCTTCCTCGCCACTTCTTGCAGGATGTAAGGGTTCTGACTCATGTAGACCACCATGTCCAACTTCCATGCAAGGCTATCCAAAAAGGATGAGGCTCGTAGACATTGAAAAACTGTTTATTTCACGGAAATGATCAAAAATGAAGATGAACAAAACAGGTATCCATATACAGTGCTGGATTATCAAAAAAATGACCTTGTGCTGAAATTGACTTTCCTATAACCAAAATTACAGTCTACAGACAAAGAATTGTTGCTCCACATCCTGAAGCCTAACTTACACTTACTCCACTTAAAGAAACCAACTTAAAATTGTCCAATAACAGGACAGACCAGTGGAGCGTGAGTCTTAATAGGGCAGAACGCACATCAAAGCACATTGTGCAACATTACCTAAATTGTAATGTATATTAGGCTATGTCATAAAACGATTTACTTTTGCAATGAGAATAAAATACCAAAAACCATAAACAATACTACATGGCTCTTATATGCCAGCCCCTAATTATCTTTGTGGTTAACAAAACGATTATTCTCATACACATTAATAAAATGTGTTGGCTTGTTTTTACATTCACTGTTGCTGACCATCATAATGACCAGATTTTTGTTTTGTTATGTGAGTAGAAGATCCAGACAACTGCATAGACCCAAAATGGAAAAACAATGTTTTACCTGCGATGCAGAGAAAGCATGGAGCAGTCTCAATACATTAATGGGCAGAGAGGCTAGGAAACAACACTGCCTTCCCACAGATACTGTCACCCAATGAGCTAAAACAGTTCTACAGTCAGTTTGACAAACAAACTGGGAGATGGCAGGCAGTCGTGCTAAGATAAGGCCACACAAAGCTTCAGGCCCAGATGGTCTCAGAGGAAGAGCCACTGCAGGGTGCACTTATCAATTTAAAGGTGTTTTTACAATATTATTCCAGGGTCTGCTTGGTGAACACATTGTGCTACTCTCATGGAAGAGATCCACAATCATTGCAGTGCCTAAAAAGAGCCGCCGCTCCTCACCTAATGACTTCAGACCCGTTGCTTTTACCAGTATCTTATACAAGTGCATGGAAAGGGTTATACTGTTACACCTAACATCTCCCCATGGTCAACTAGACTACCCCCAATTTGCCTATGAAGCAAGAGTTCCTTAGGATGCTACAGTTGTGTTCAAAATAATAGCAGTGTAAAACGAATAAGGCTCAATATCCTTAGAATAGCTTTTAATTCCATAATATCAATGCATTGGGAACACTGCACATTCAATTCCAAATCAAAACATGACCAAAATTGATCAAGTTTGTGTTATACCTTTACAGAAAGTGAAGAAAAAGGAATATTAGGCTGTTAAAAAAAAAGCAGTATTTGCATTTTTCTTTACAAACTCAAACATTTACTGTATAAACTGAAAAATGTCTCAAGGGTTTGCTTTACTTTGAATCACTGCACTAATATTTAGTTGCATAACCATTATTTCTGAGAACTGCTTCACATCTGTGTTGCATGGAGTCGACCAACTTCTGGCACCTGTGAACAGGTATTCCAGCCCAGGACCATTGAACTACATTCCACAATTCCTCTGCATTACTGGGTTTTGCCTCAGAAACAGCATTTTTGATGTCACCCCACAAGTTGTCTATGGGATCGAGGTCTGGGGATTGGGCTGGCCACTCCATAACATCAATCTTGTTCATCTGGAACCAAGACTTTGCTCGCTTACTGTGTTTTGGGTCATTGTCTTGTTGAAAGACCCATTTCAAAGGCATTTCCTCTTCAGCATAAGGCAACATGACCTCTTCAAGTATTTTGATCTATTGAAACTGATCCATGATCCCTGGTATGCGATAAATAGGCCCAACACCACAGTATGAGAAACATCCCCATAACATGATTTTTGCACCACCATGCTTTACTGTCTTCACAGTGTACTGTGGCTTGAATTCAGTGCATGGGGCTCGTCGGACAAACTGTCTGCGGCCCATAGACTCAAAAAGAACAATTTTGCTCTCATCAGTCCAGAGAATGTTGCCCCATTTCTCCTTTAGCCAGTCAATGTGTCCTTTGGCAAATGTCAACCTATTCAGTACATGTCTTTTTTTCAGCATTGGGACTTTGCGGGGGCTTCTAGCTGATAGCTTTGCTTCACATAGCCTTCTTCTGATCGTAACAGTACTCACAGGTAACTTTAAGTCTTCTTTGATTTTCCTGGAGCTGATCATTGGTTGAGCCTTTGCCATTTTGGCTAGTCTTCGATCCATTCGAATGGTAGTTAACCGTTTTTTCCCACGTCGTTCAGGCTTTGGATGCCATTTCAAGGCATTTTAAATCATTTTGGCTGAGCAGCCTATCATTTTCTGCACTTCTTTATATGTTTTCCCCTCTCCAATCAACTTTTTAATAAAAGTCCACTGTTCCTCAGAGCAATGTCTGGAATGACCCATTTCGGAATGAGTATTTCAGTGTGAAATGCACTATAATCAGCATGCACAACATTTGCTTCCTTCCTTCCTTAAATATGGGCCATAATTGACACCTGTTTCTTCACAGAATCAATCACCTCACTAATTGAACACAACACTGCTATTATTTTGAACATGCCCCTTTCAATTACAGATTCAATTACACAGAATGAGCAGCATGCATGTCATTACTGTTGGGTCTGTTGGTTTTCTATGACTCTACAACACTTACTAGTACATTATTTGCCATGTAGAAATATCACTTCTACCAAAAAAATTGATTTATGAGGTTAGTGATGTTGGACTGCTATTATATTGAACACAACTGTACATTGCACACCAAACACATCCAGAATTATTATTTATTGATTTTAGTTCAGCTTTTAATACGATCACGACTGACATTTAATTAAATTGACCTTTTAAACTTGATACGAATGGACATCTTTCACAGTGTGGATCAAATACTTTTTATCTGACTGCCCCTGTCTGATTAAATCCTTTTGAATACTGGGGTGCCTCATGGTTGCGTTTTATCTCCTTCACTTTTTTCTATGTATGTAAATGAAATGCAGATCTATGATAGCAACTTTAGTCTCTTTAAAGCCTCTGAACACCCACACCGGGTGATTTCAGTTATTGTGGCTGATTAGACCTCGGCTCATGTTGAAGCTGGAGCTTAGTTGGGAACTTATTAAGTCACAAATCTTTTCTACCTATAAGAATGGAAAAAAACTGTCATCTGTCCTGCCCTAACTGATGCAACAAAGCTAACAAGAGGCTCAGGAAGATGTCAATCAATCACTTTAAACACGCCCTAACAGTCCTGGGAAGGGATCTAATCAGCCAGATTGATTTAAAACACTCTCTCTGTGGGTGTTTAGGGCCTTTAAGTATGCAGATCACATGGCAATGGTGGGTTTAAGGGTAATAAATAATTAGAAAGTTCCTACATTAATCTCATCAACAATCTATTAAGATACTGTCAGGAGAATGCTTTGCTCATGAACGCTAACAAGACCAAGGAACTCGTTGTAAACAAACCAATGTGTCAGCCAATTACAATTGAGGGCCAAGCTGTAGAGACGGTTGGTAGTTTAAAATATCTAGGAATGATCTTAGACACACACACTTACATTTAAATGAACACTCAGTGCAAAGGTTCATGGGACTGTGTTCTGGACTGTTCCTGTTCTAGTTGAAGTGTGTTTTTAATAATGTTCTGTTAATGTTTTGAGTGTGCATTCATGTTACGTGGGTTTTAGTGTTGTGTGCTTAAGTTAGTGTTCATGTTTACAATGAATGCGTGTTACCATGGCCGAGACCTGGGTGGAGGTTGATGGCCTCAGGGCAGCGAGTGTGTTCAGTGTTTATTAAATAGCTTGAAAAAAAGATGTTTGTATGTTTTTTATTGTGCCCTGCCAGGGGACTGCATATGTAAATTAGCCTGAGTCTAACTCTGGTACAATGCATCAAATGGTATCATTTATGTTTAAAATTGTACATGGTCCCTAATCCCTAATAAATAAGTTTTCCAATAACATCACATGCTGAGGCAGGTGGTGTAGCTGTACACCACATAAACCAGGAGGAAAGCAACATTAATAGTTTGGTACCCTTCATATCCTTCCTTTCAGGAAGACAATATATGCTAGCCATAGCAACGAGAAACAGGAGTTCTTTCATAGCATCCTCTGTCATCTTACTAAATAAATTACTTTGATTAGATATTAGTGACTGCTGCTGTTTTTTTATGATATCTATTTAAGATGTGTATTAATTGTTAATATTTAAGTTCTTTCATCCCAGCTGTTTATTCACTTACTGCTTATTTATTGTCTTTATCTCATGTATTCTAATCAATGGCAGAGGAAGTTTTTATGTGTATGTATGTCTGTAAAGCCAAAGAAAAACTTCCAATAAAGAAATCTATTCTATTATGTAATAAAGAAAACACCCATCATCATCATCACTATACTGTATCATTATACAACATTTTATTATTTTGCAGACATCATGACAGCAGCTGCATCCATCATTTACACAACATCATTTTTATCGTCAGCTGCAACTTTTCCAGATTGGATACAGTAATTAGCAAAACATGTCTGACACCCCTCCCCCTCTGCCTTCCTTCTCTCCCTCACAGTGCGCCTGCGATCAGACCGTCTGTCTCTCATAGAAGAGTGCATTGCCCACTGCTCCACGGCCTACAAGCAATCCACTACTCTGCTGAATCTGGCCTCGCTTCTGAGAGTGGCAGGTACCTAGAGACGCATACACACAGACACCACTGACCTCATCACAGCCCCTTTATATACAGTGTATATTTTTTTATATCATTTTTATTTGTTGTGGCAGATTCATTACAAAGCTCATGAGATTAAGGAAGAAAGGAGCGCCCACACGAGGCACGGAGATGTACCCCGGCATGCGTGGGTACTTGAAGCGAGTGCACTGACAATTCTCACACGAGAGGGAAATTCATCTTCATGAGCAGCGTTTTTTTTTCTTTCTTTTTTCAAATTTGTACACCAGGATTTGCAAGGTTATCTTTGTGAACAGGATAGATGGATAGATGTTGACCCTGAATGGCAGCCCATAGATCCTCAAAAAATATCATGATACTTGTCATTTGTTATCCGTCTGTCCTCATTTTAGCCCAAATCTTATTTACTGTTCTTCATAGCTGAGGACGTTTTACAGACAATATTATGAGTTTTGAGAATGCTGCATCACCCATAAAAATAGTTTGGAGTTGCTTGCTGTAGCTACTATCCAGGCACCCGCCGTTCGGCCTCTTTGAACCGGTTTGTTGCTTTTATAAACATATAGATCTTTGATCCTCAAAACCACTTTTAAAGCTGACAGATGCTGGAAAGAGGCACTCGACTTAGTGTTCAATTCAATTTGTTGAACAGACGTTTTTGCAATGATAATCTAGTTATATTAAAGTCATTTTTCCATGATGTCCAAACAAAATTATCTGAAAGACTTGGACCAAAAAACAGACATAACTTGGCAGGTATTTGACTATGTACAGCATGTAGAGTAAAAAGTGAAATGAAACATTATCATGTACACTCACAAACCTCACCAGGAAATGCCGGTGACGAGCCTTTTCTAGTTTTGGTTAACAGTTTTCAGTTCTTTAAGTATTTCTCTCTTCTCTTCATGTTTTCTTTCCTTTCTTTTGGGGTTGACCAGAATTTTTTTTTTTTTTTTTTTTTTTTTTTTTTTTACATCAGTCTGCTTTTGGTTATTCCAGAGGGGATTCTCTTATATTTAGTTATGTTTTTGTGAGCTTTCATATCTCCCATTTGGGATTATAAACTGCGGAACAGTATCACTGCGAACACACACTGCTAACAGCTAACTGATGAGTCGACACATGAAATGTGAGTGATGTTGGCTCAGTTTTGATTTAATTTGAATTCCTAGTTAAAATTCATGAAGATAAAAACCCCTCCTACCACCCACAGCCACCCCATAACACCACAACATGACACTGACAACATGTGTGAAAGTTTAAGATGTCATCCTGTTACTTCTCATGCTCCAACATGACATGAACATTGCTGTTTCCTCTCTCTCTCTCTCTCTCTCTCTCTCTCTCTCTCTCTCTCTCTCTCTCTCTCTCTCTCTCTTTCTCTCTCTTTCTCTCTCTCTCTCTCTCTCTCTGTCTCTCTGTCTCTGTCCTTCTCCCTCTGTATCTCCGTGTTTGTTTTTCTATGAGATGGACTTTTCTGCCGTCTATCTGTCTCTCTGTGTGTTGCTTTACCCTCTTCTATCCTACATCTGTTAACTCGTAGCCCGTTCTGTCTTGTCTCTCTGAGGCCTGTCACCAGCTAAAGGAAACCTGCTAACCAAACGGACTTGTGGCAGTTCTGTGTCTGTGCTGCTCACATTCAAGTCAGCAGGCAGCTCTCGCTGTGTGGTCGCCGATTTTAAAAAAAAAAAAAAAAAAAAAAAAAAAAAAAAAGAGGCAGTGGGAGATGAGAAGAGGAATAAACACATTTTTAAATAAATAAATGCAGGGGGGAGGCTTTTGAAGGGCGCATAGCTCCGGGACTCTGTGGTGAATATTTAATGCATGCATCACCAGCACACTGGTTAAAAAACCCTGAGGGTTTGGTGCCTGCCTCGGTCTACAGAAAAGCTCTGTAAATCATTCTGTCTTATGGGCTAGAGAGAGTTGTTGTTGTCTGAATTAATCAATAATTATGATATTCCAAATGAGAATGACTCGGACAGGATCGTGGTGATCCAGTATAGAGCCTCGGGAGTTTTTTCATTTTGTATTCAGAGCTCATTGTCTTGAGTATTTGTTTGTTGTTTCCCTGACATTTCTCACCTTTTTATCCCTCCCCTTTTGATTGGTCCGTCAAACGACCGGTAGAGGCTTTGATTGAAAATAAATGCCAGATTAGGTTTTAAAAGCATTTGGTCTAAAAGAAAACACACACACACACACACACACACACAGACACACACACACACACACAAACACACACACACAAACCTCTATATTGAGGTCTTGACAGCTTTTGAAGACACCCTTTCACCAGTCACCCTGAAAATATTTGACCCACACCTCTTTCCGTCTCGCAGTAAACATTGCATTTCTATCTGCCACTCACTTCGCAGACAAACACACACACACACACACACACACACACACACACACACACACACACACACACACACACACACACACACACACACACACACACACACACACACACAGACACAGACCAATCCACCGCCATCACATTTCTTCATCTCCACGGGCGTCCTTTGATCTGCAGTGTGCAGGTTTGTTCAGAAGTCCTGCCTCTGCCTCCTTTGATCGTCCCGTCCTCTACCTTATTGTTTACTGAACATAGACCGAGATCAAAGATTGCCCTGTGCCGCCACTTGAATGTTAACACCCCAGCCAATCCCACCAACACTATCAAACTGAGATTTATTCCTGTTAAGCAAGACAGCAGGATGATATATTTTTTTTAATATTTCATACTCCCTCTTTTAGATGAACAGACACGGCAATAACCTCATTTAAGGCAGATAGATTAATATGTAGTCTCAGGCTTGGTCTGTGGTGCAGCTAATACAGTTAGACGGCCTTATGTTCCAACCTTGAGCCTGTGTGTGGTCAGATGGAGATTTAATAAAGAGGTTTATTAAGCCAGATGTTATTATTATTATTTGTTTATTTAAAAGGGACAAGGCACATCAATTGACCATTTTTTGTTTACACTCAAAATGTAAATGTGCCAGAGTTAGCAAAAAAGCTAATTTTCATCTGTAGTCCCTGGCAGGTCAACACATCATCATATACCATAGTACTACTAACCGGAGCAAAGTCAAATTCTGCCGCTGATGAGAAACTACTCCCTCAAAATGTAATGTGATCATTGAGATGCAAGGGTAGTTTTATTTCTAACATTATTCTATCAACACAGACATTTACATCGATAGTCTGGCGTTATCATTTATTTGTCTCGGGTGTACTGTGGAGTGGGTAAGACTGTTTTTAGTGCCAGGCTAGCAGATACTGTTGACTTGCGCTAGCCTAGCACCAGCGAACTCTGCAACTGGAAGGACTGGATGAAAAGTGTTAAACGGTCTCCACTGATAAATATCACACTGGCTAACTTGGAAAATTTGGAACCACCCTTTTAATAAAAAAAGAATGCAAGAAAGATAGAATGCAAATTAAGAAAGAAGAGAAAAGAGATAGGGACAAACATTTTTTTTTTTTTTTTAAATAAGTACAATACAAAGAAGGGCAGTACCTAGGATGAGGTAAATCAGCTTGTACATGGTGTTGTACGTCATATGCAGGATTATGTTATGAGATTTGGTCTTTATTGTTGACATTTCTCAAGATTAAAAAAAAAAATAGTATTTGTGTGTTGATGTCTGCTTAAATGGATATCTGTCTGTCTGTTTGTATCTAGGCGATGACAAGGACGTGCGGAAAGGCCAAGTGCTGACCCTGCTGGCAGAGCAGGCTCTCCAGTGTCTGGACTTCAAGGCCTCCTACATCCACTGTCAGGACCTCATGGCTGCAGGTATGTAATATGTGGCACAGTACACAGGCAGGTAGTTGACAGAACTATTAGAGTGCACTGAAGCCTGTTAAAAATCTAATGTGAACTTCCCTCCTGCCTGTCTGCATTTTCCTTCATTTGCTTCAAATATCATTACATGATGATGGCAAAGCTTACCCCAGAAACATTCATTATCTGCCAAATTCATTTGGATTTTTAACATACTGACAACAGAGCTCCAGCATAGTCACTGTCATAAAAGTGATTATTTTTTCTTTCTTTCCCGTTCTTCTCTTTGCCAACCTTTGGTTAGCTCTTCTTGTGAACAATGAAGTAGCAGCAGTTTCACGATCTTGGCTCATAGAAGGGTTCTTTTTTTTTTTTTTTTTATGCCAAGGAAATGCTGCAGCGCCCTGCTGGAGTTCCTGACTGACAAACCATAGACTATCATCCACTCACATACTGTCCACAGTCAGATTTAGGTTACACTGGTATTTAATAATCAAGATACAGTATTGCATCACGTTATTGCTTTGATTTTCTGAACATATTTCGCTTGTACATATTAAATTCCCAGTTATTATTTAGTATTTACAAACCTGAATATCTTACTAGAAAGGAATACACACATATTTTGAATCCACATGAACGTATCACCCTTATATAAGATACCCCAGTTTAGCAGCTATATTATGTAGCTGCTGGTATAAGGTGGCATCTATGTGCAAATCTAATATCTATTCTTGGCTGTAGACTTCTGGTTGGATAACATTTTACTCACTTGTTCGTGTTGACGTCTTGGAAAAGTGGTGATACTGCTAAACGGAGCTTTACCATCGAGTCAAACAGAGCAAACTGTAAGTTTTAAACAAATTCCCATTCCAGTCTAATGCCGCATTTCCACTGCATGGAATGGCTCTACTCAACTTGACTTGCTCTTTTTTGGTTTTCTATTGGCAAAAGTTGTAGATAGTACCTGATATTTTTTTTTGGTATCACCTTGGTGTAAGTTCCAAGCGAGCTGAGACAATACTAGAAGGTGGAGTTAAAAAACTGCAGACCTTTGATTGGTTAGTGAGTATCATCACTAGTACAACACGGGACATCCTGCACAAGTACGTTTTTGCACATACAAGGAATTTGTCATGGTGTTGTTGGTGCATGTCACTCATTCTCAAATATAAGAAGGATAAAAAGAATTTAAACAATATAAGTATAAACATATACACACAGTATGTATTAATAACAATAAAATAAATATAAATAAATAATAAAATAAGTTAAACAGTAGTAAAAAGTAACGCTACAGCAGAGTAGGTACAGTGGCATGAGGAGCCAGAGGTGGAGTGTGGAGAGAGTCAGGGTGGTTTCCGGGCCTTGTTAATAAGTCTAGTGGCGGAGGGGAAAAAAACTGTTCATGTGGCGTGTGGTTTTGGTCCTGATGGACCTCAGCCTCCTGCCAGAGGGGAGTGGCTCAAAGAGTTTGTGGCCGGGGTGGGAGGGGTCAGCCACAATTTTTCCAGCACGCTTCAGATTCCTTGTGGCGTATAGGTCCTGGAGCGGTGGCAAATTGTAGCCAATCACCTTCTCTGCTGATCGAATGACACGCTGCAGTCTGCCCTTGTCCTTGGCCATGCTAGCAGCGTACCAGATGGTGATGGAGGATATGAGGATGGACTCAATGATGGCTGTGTAGAATTTGCACCATCATTGTCTTTGGCAGTTTAAATTTCTTCAGCTGCCGCAGGAAGTACGTCCTCTGTTGTGCTTTCTTGACGAGGGAGCTGATGTTCAGCTTCCACTTGAGGTCTTGGGAGATGATGGTTCCCAGGAAGCGGAATGACTCCACAGTGTCAATTATGGAGCCACACAGGGTGATGGGGGCAGGTGGGGCTGGGTTCTTCCTGAAGTCCACAACCATCTCCACTGTCTTTAGAGCGTTGAGCTCAAGGTTGTTTTGGTTGCACCAGGTCACCAGGTGGTCAGCCTCCCACCTGTAGGTGGACTCGTCTCCATCGGAGATCCGGTACTGATGGTCTGTGAGTCGGAGACGTGTTTCCCCAGCTTCACATGCTGCTTCCTGTCAGACAGGAAGTCAGTGATCCACCTGCAGGTGCAGTCAGGTACACCAAGCTGGGAGAGCTTCTCCTGAAGCAAAGCCGGGATGATGGTGTTGAAGGCAGAGCTGAAGTCCACAAACAGGATCCTGGCGTAGGTTCCTGCGGAGTCCAGGTGCCGGAGGATGTAGGGGAGGGCCAAATTGACTGCATCGTCTACAGACCTGTTGGCTCTGTAGGCAAACTGCAGGGGGTCCATTAGGGGGTCAGTGATGGCTTTGAGGTGAGAAAGCACAAGGCGCTCAAAGGACTTCATAACCACAGAGGTCAGGGCGACGGGTCTGAAGTCGTTAAATCCTGTGGTCCTTGGCTTCTTGGGAACAGGGATTATGGTTGAGGTCTTGAAGCAGGCTGGCACGTGGCATGTCTCCAGTGAGGTTTTAAAAATGTCTGTGAACTTCAGCGAGTGTCACGCTAAAGATGATGATTATGTCACGGCAGTATTTATTGTTTTATGTTTGAGCTCTTTGGTGTTTCTTTAGGTTGGTGCCTGTAATGGTTAAGAACACAATGGTTAACGCTTAAGAATTTCTCGCTTTGGGCTTCTTACATCCTTCCTTGGATTAGGATAACAATGTCACAATAATCTTCCAATCTAGACTGCCAACTCCGCAGAGTTTCCCTGAAGGGATTCAAAGTGGTCACTGCAAAGTTGATATTTTGTCTGATCCCGCTTCGTGTTACGCCACATACAAATTAAAGTGAATACAATTTCCCTGAGTCTTCCCACAGTGCTGAGTAACGGGAGACAGCATGGATGAGAAAAAGGTGTCTGGGAGAAAGAGAAGGTGTAATCAGATAAGCACCGGTGTTCTTTGTCTGCGAACACAGTGGGAATAATTGAATCTCCAAGAATTAAGTCAGATGGCCGTGTTGCTTTTTGACTGTGATGAAGCTGGAACAAATGTGGCACAGTTATTACGATGCAATATTTTCTTCTTCGGGGGGAAGCATGTTTTAGACTTAAATGTATATTAATACCCCAAGGACTTGGAAGGTTAGACTTTATTGTTTCATCAATATCTCAACATTATATCTTCCACATCTTCAAGTTCTTAGATTTCGTGCAGCATGTGTGTGTGTGGGCTTTACCTTGAGTGTTTTTATGCTTTGGTCTTCTAGAAATGAAAACCACTTCTGCTCACCTATATTTGGTGATATGTTTGTGTGTGAACAGAGTCCATTTGTGTGTTTACATTTGACAGTTTGACCTTATATTTTGCTTCATCTCCCCTTGCTGGGTAATATTTATATCGATTCGTTTATCGCAGGTTGGTGTTATCTCCTGCACTAAAAACGCATCATCCTTTTTTTCTCCTTTCCTCTCTTACTCTGCCTTACCTCCCCCTTCTTGTTTGCCTCCATGTGTTCTCCCTCCAGGTTACAGTCCAGCGTGGGACGTGTGCAGTCTGCTCGGTCAGTGTGAGGGCTATGGAAACTTGGAGGCCCGGCAGGAGCTTTTAGCCTTCTCTCTCACCCACTGTCCCCCTGACAACATCCACGGCCTCCTGGCTGCCTCCAGTGACCTGCAAACACAGGTCTACCTCTTGTTATGATTATGATCAATATGGATTTTTAAGTTAAAGTTCCACTTTATTTATCCTTAGAAAAGGACATTTAGTGTGCAGCAGGATGTCTAAAAACACATACACAGAACCAGCACCACCAGATGCCAACAACATTGTAAACACAACACAGGACACACATGAACACATCAATGGAGACACTCCTTCCCCCAAAACCAATGACAGAATCCAATTGGACAGTACACAGGTACATCTGTCATAATGAACATGGACAGGAATAAATAAATAAATAATCACATATTGTATAACATTTTCAAGAGATGTCAATCAAGTGAATTCAGGTTCCTAATAGCCACAGGAATAAAAGAATCCCTGGCACGTCCAGTTCTTAACATAGGTAGCCTAAAACAGCGACCTGAGGGGAGCAGATTAAACTCCCCAAAGAGTGGGCGATCAGGGCAGTTTAAAATGTGGTTAGCCTTACCCCTGACCAGTTTTATTAGCCAGTTTGCAGTATATGTATTATTTATCTTTTTACTACTAGAGTATTTTTTTCATTATCTTAAAATTGGAAGAATGTTATGCAAAATAATCAGCTAAATATACAAACGACCATAACATGTAATTTGAGAGACCCAGTCAGCACTGGAACCATAATTATTAACACTAATTGCTTATTAGTCAAATTGTAGTATGAATACTACGCTCTTAGTCTAGCCCACAACAAACAATTAAAATCCAACGTAGTTAATGTATCATATCATATCCTGTCCTATCTGAACAGCACAATTCTGGTCACTTTTTATTTTTTATTATGTTTTTGGGTTGTCCGTCTGTCCGTCCCATTCTTGTGAGTGCTATATCTCAGGAAACTGGAATGAATTTTTTAAAATTTGGCTCAAGGATGAACTGATTACATTTTGGTGGTCAGTGGTCGCTATGACCTCACGTCCGTTCCTTTCTTGTGAACGCGATATTAACGCCATGAGGAAATTTCTTCAAATTTGGCACAAACGTCAACTTGGACTTATGGATGAACTGATTGGATTTTGGCCATAACTCAAGAATTCCTACACAAATTTTTTACAACATTTCACACAAATATCTAATAGGATACAATGATTAAGTGATGGCATTTTATATCCAAAAGGAAGGGTCAGAGGTCAACGTCACTGTGACATCATAATGTTCTGCAAAAACCCCACATTTCTGGCTATTTTTCAACGCCATAAGTCAGGAACAGAAGGGGGGACATTTGGTCGGATACTAAATTGGTCACGTACTAATCTTGAAACTGTGGTGATTATATACATCTTCTGTGCTGCTGGGCTGAAGATGTGTATGAAGCATCCACGTTTCTCCAAAAAATACACTTAATACCTTTTATTAAATTCCTTCAAAGTCTGGACAGAAACGGACATAATCCTCAACTTGACTGGTTGGCGGACAAACACCGCGAGTTGGTCATTTTAGTTTCTTTTCTCTTTTAAGGATAACAGTGAAAACGTCTTTCTTTTTTTCACCATTGTGCTATCTGCCTTTCAGTCATACCAAATAACATTTTTTTTTGATCCATGTATCCAGTGAGATTGCTCTGCTGAAATAGCAGGTTGTATAATAATATCATACAAGTCTCAACTTTTGTTTTCCTTCTTCCTCTCTATTTTTGCCCTTTAGGTTTTGTACCAGGTAGTTAACTATCAAATGGAGCCTGTTATTACTGAGAGTGGACGAGAGGCCGACGAGACAGACTCTGTAAAGGTTTGCGTGTGTTGTTCTCTGTATGTTTTTCCTGCATGTTAATGTGCTTGCTCTTTGTCTGAGTTGTAGTCTCTTCTGCTATCCCTGTGTGGGTGTGTCTCTCTGCTTTTGTTTGGTTTGTGTGTTTTCCTATTGCTCCATATTTGATGAGGTGTAAATCTAGTGTTAAGGTTGCTCCGCTCGCTTGGTTTATTTATGCCTCCCCTTCTCCTCTCCTTCAGCACCGCCAGCTTTATGATGCCTTGAGTGGCTGTTAATGTTTCATGACTAGCATTGCATCCCCTTTGTGTGTGGATGGCTGCTCATTTGAAATTGTCTGTTGTCATTTTAGTGTTGTATTGATGTCCCTACTCCTCACTTGTGTATATTTAAGCCCTAGATATATATATATGTGTGTGTGTGTGTGTGTGTGTGTGTGTGTGTGTGTGTGTGTGTGTGTGTGTGTGTGTGTGTGTGTGTGTGTGTGTGTGTGTGTGTGTGTGTGTGGTGGGTGCATTTTTCAAACATCTTGAGTGTATGTGTGTTTGGGTTCCTTTCTTTCCTTGACCCTCAATCCCCTGCCAAATAAATTATTGATGAAAGGCACTAAACGATTTGGCCCCGGCCCACTGGCCCTCTAAATGTGGTTTTAAAATCCTTTTCAATTGTGCAGCAACCAACATACCATGAAAACTGTTGGCACGCTTTCAAAAATATTCCAAGAATGTAATTCACAGTACAATGCACCATTCCTTTGTTAAATTTTGTTGATTTTAATGATAATGAAAACTTAGTTAGATGAGAAGATTGATACCACTCTCATGTCTGACTGTCATACATGAAGCTACAGCAGGAAGCTGATTGGCTCTGTCCAGAGCCAACACAACCACCTACCAGCACTTCTAAAGCTCACTAGTTAAAACATTATATTTTGTTTCTTTAATCTGTACAAAAACCCAAATAAACAAATTGTTGTTTAATGGGGGTTATGTGCCAGACTATTTCTAGACTGGAAGCCATTCCCAGTCAACCAGCAGAAGTTTAAAACAGTCTGGCACATAACCCCCCAATAAAACAGTAAAATTACGTGTTTTACACTTAAAGGTGCAGTAGGTATGATTGTGAAGATCCAGGATTTAGTCAAAATTTTTTAACTTTGTCAACTTCTCATTCCCTCGCCCCTTTCCGCTAAAGCCCAGAACGGTCTCCTAAGCCCCTGCATCTGAACAGGGAGCTGTGGATTTTTGCAAATCACACTACAGGCTGTAGGTGGGGCCAGAGGAGCCAGATTTCTTTTATTACCTGCTTCATGTAGTTCTACTCGAACATAGGGTCAGTTTCAGAAAATATGACAGAAAGTTAGTTTTATGAGTCTTACCTACTGCACCTTTACGTTTTAGTGTACTTTAGAGGTGCTGGTAGGCAGATTTTGTTACCTTCAGACAGAGCCAAGCTAACGCTAAGCTAACTTGCTGCTGGCCGTATCCTTATATTTGACAGACAGATGCTGTATACAAGTGGTATCTATTTAATTTAACTCTTCGCCAGAGAGCATATTTCTCCCAAATGCTTTTGCTTTAAGAAACAAGCAATTATGTTTGTGTAAAGTTAAAATTATTAACTGAATGAAAATATTTGATTCAATAGTGCAATCTTCTTCAATAGGGTTAAAAAAAAATTGTGTGATGAATCTGCTCCACACTAACGTAGCACTACACAACCTAGTGCTTACTGTGTGACTTTTTGACAAATTTTTTGTACAACTATTAACTGTATGTCTCTCAGGCAGGGCTTGCTGGGCTCTGTGCTGCCTAAATGGTGCATATTGTAATTCCCTTACGCAGAACACAAACAACACAAAGAGCCCTATGCTTATTAAAGTGCTTCTTTCAAGTACCTAATAAAAAAACACAACACAACCATGTCTAATACCACACTGATTCTCAAGGGTCCACAGCTCCAAATTTGTCCTTTGGTCAAATATAACATTACAGATGTAGCGATCAGAGAACCCCTGATTTTTCATTTGTAAGGAAAAGGATTCTGAGGATTCTGTACTAATGCGGGATGTTTTCAAGTAATAGAGCTTCTACTACCACAAAGATACGAGACTGACACACTAGAATAACGGGGCCATCATGTTTTTTATCCATCCTGTTACCTCTGTCATCCGCTTGGCCCCAGGCCTGCGCTTCCTCTGTAGGCTCTCCTGTGGGGGCAGCGGGGGACCTGCTGCACAGGACTACAGCTAAGACCATGGAGGTGCTGACCACTACAGGACTGACCACCAAGGCTGTGCTGACCGCAGTCAGCGACCACCGCTGGTGGAAGGAATCACTCAACTACCTTCGGCCACTGCAAGTAAGAACACTTTGGCTGTTTTATTTTTCATTTATGTGATCTGGTTTTCTATGTCAGGGGCAATAAAGGGCCTAATGAATTAACTAACAAACTAACTTCTGTTGTGTGTGTGGTTTTTATGTGTTGAATTGACAGTAGTGTGCTGTAAAAGGCATGATCAAGCAGCCAACAATAACAGAGCAATGATTCGCTTTATGCATGTTTTGTTTTTGTTTTTTTAACTCTACTGGTTCTGGAGTGGCACAGCGTGTGTGTGTGGGTGTGTGTGTGGAAAGGCACAGTTACATGTCAGCCCCTGCCGCCATATCTCACAGGCTCTTGCACACAGACTTTATAGGCCTCATCCAAAAAACAACCAATCAAAAGCTCATCTCTTACATAATTAATTGGCCCACCTATTGAATATTTCATAACCTGGCGGTTGCTGGCGGCTGGACTGCCTCGGCAGTCGCCGGGGTGGGGATTAATGTCTGGTCCCAGCAGCGATTTGGGAGGGCAGCTCGTGGTCGCAAGTATCTCAGGGAAGAGAAAAACCGAGAGGATGTGAGCTTTGGGACAGAGAGAGATGACAGTGCTGTGGGCATGTTGTGAAAGTTTAATGATGTTTTGATGGATCCTCAGGGTCACGGCGCAGGAGCCACTAGTCAGGATGGGGCGTGTGAGAACTCCAACCTGCAGCGTCAAGGCTGTAGCCCTTTTTATCAGGAACTCATTGATGATCCCTGTGTAGAACTGGTGAGTGACTGAAGACTCGTGTGTCTTATAGCTCATTATTTTTCTTCCATTTGCATCCCTGTTGTCCTTTTTTTCTCCTGTTTTTACCTCATGTCACCGTATTAAATTACAAAGAAAAATGCCACAGTAGATTTATGATTTAAGGCGTTTAATTAGATTTATTTTCTCCTGTGACTTAGAAATTCCTTCAAAATGAATATTGAGTGAAGTAGTTTTAATGCCAAAAGCATTTTCAGAAGTGCTAACAGTGCTTTTCAGGGAAAGAAGGATAAACTAAAGAGTGATGGTACAATAACAGCGAACAAAATTGGACATGTGGTCGAAAATATAACACTAACAGAAGAAGTACTATGTGTATTAGATGGAGGGGCAGATATGAATACCATAAAACTTCAAAAGCAAAGGATGTCGACAGAAGGAGTTATGGAAGTAGAAAAGACGAAAGTAAGAAAAGGAGTAGTTTGACCTTTATGCCTAGAAAATGGTCGCCCTGGGCTAGGACTGAGCTTTTTACTCCCAGACACAAATCATGTGGATAGCTAAAAGAGTGGATGCAAGGGGAAACAGAGAAGGCCGATACATCTCTTCTCATGACATTTTAATAGGCCTCTCCAAATCCCTTCCTCCGCTCCATCCCCAGCGTTCATCTATCTTCCATCATCCATCTACCAATAATGGCTCCCCACGTCCATCTGTCTATGAGCCGCCTGATCAATGGGATTGGTTCTTACCTTAACTGTTCCAATGACGGAAGTAGGGAGGGAGGAGAGGCTGATAGAGAGACAAATGCAACAAGACAGAAAGATGGATAGAGTGAGAGCGGGAAAGATAGACAGGAAACATTGCGTGTTGAAGCGACAGCTCTGGGGCTGGCGAGATCTCAGAACTCATTGTTCACCTCTCAGACAGAATCCTATTAATGAATCAATAGGCTCCGTCTTAAAAGGCTTTATTTAGCTCTGAAGTTCATTTGTTTACTCCATCTCTCATCTGTCATATCCTTAATCACAGTCACCTTAATCACATCTCTGTGTGTCATTTTCTGATCTGCTCTTCTAAGTGTTGGGATTCCCTCGGAACAATGACTAGTATTAGGTAGTCATTCATCACTCTCTCTTCTCTGTTCTCGCTCTCAGAGTCTAGATGTGTACTCGTCCTACAAAGACATGCCTCAGGACAACTTTGCTGAGGTTTTGCTGAGGACCAGCAAAATGGCTGAGGCCAAAACTGAAGGAAAAACCCTGTTTCCTGCTACGGAGGGTAAGCATTCAGAAACACAAATAACACATAGTTACACCCACAGTGACACCCACAGGTACCACATACTGTATATTTTAATTCCAGATTGGTAGCCCCAGACTACTTTTAGAATCAGGTTGAATTTCTGTCAGATCGGTCACTTTAAGTCGCCTGTCACACAGCTTGAGATGTTCCACGGTCCGAATTCCCACGCCAGAAAGTCAGAAAATCTGTTATAGACTGTAGTGAGATTGTTTTAAATAACATCGTAGTGCTTTATGTGTTGTTGCCACTGAGACAGTGCTGTGATAGAAATAAAATTGGACTTTGCTGCAGAACAGATTTTCTGCATCTACCAGCCATCTGCAGCTCCATATTTTTCATTTTTCTTCATGCTTTCTCTACATAGTAGAATTGCACAAGGTTGATGCTAGAACGGATGGTCAGGAGGGACGGGCAAAGGCATGACCTGCTCTCCCTCTGATCGGCTTACCCTGATATTCTTGCCTAAACCTAACCAACGAAGGCAACGAGTACTAGCCAATCAGAGGTGGGTCATGCCCGTCCCTTCGGACTTTTCATTTTGACTTCAACCATTGCACAATGTAAGGCTGCCTTTCTCTTTGTTGTCAACATTTTTTAGGACACGGCCATCTTGTTTAATTTAACTTTGTTGAAATTGTCAATGGGCAAAACCAATCAAGGCTTCCATTTCTAAATTCAGTGTGACTGCCAGCGTTGTGGCAGGTTGATTGATCCATACAGTGTGAGCAAAGAAGTTGTACATTTTGGATGTGTAGGAAGACTAATCAAAACATGTAGTGCAAATTTAGTGCAACTTTTGGGCTAATCAGGGCCTAAATATCTATCTTAATTTCACAAGCTTTTGTAGTGCAGTTGGAATATTTTGTGACCCATTGTTACATTGATTTAGCAAACTCGCACGTCGGCTAATGAGCTTTTCCTGAATTTAGAAATGCTTTTCTTTTTCAATTCACAAATTCTAAAAAAGAAGCACTTGGAAAGTGCTTTCTAAGTGTTAAGATAGATCGAGTGAGTGTTGTGTAACTTGAGCTATTTCTTAGTGCCCTGTCTCAGTGAAGCTGTGGTGTTTGCAGAAAGCGCAGCGTGGTTCGCTCCCCTCCCTTCCTCCTGTCCTCTCTTCTCCTCATCCGTCTAGCCTGGGAGCCTATATGTGGTGGACCAGGGGACAACATGGGAAGAATAGCCTCACATTGATTAATTAATGTATTCCCACGCATCCCACGGCAACAGTAAATAATGACACGTCACCACAGCGATACCAGAGAGATTGCATCAAGTCAAAACATCAAGGCCATGCTGCGTGATGGATCACAGCTGCTCGCCAAAATCAATGCCACTACAAAAATAAA
The DNA here is from genome assembly GCA_023566125.1 of Zingel zingel. Lineage (NCBI taxonomy): Eukaryota > Metazoa > Chordata > Actinopteri > Perciformes > Percidae > Zingel > Zingel zingel. The sequence goes on from CM042332.1 coordinate 16,418,544, forward strand.
GAGCAAATGTATGTGTGTGTGAATACTAATACAGGGACACTGAGGAATGTGAGACGCACACTTTGACCATGGATTGCTAATGCATAGATATGCATGCATACACACACACACACACACACACACACACACACACACACACACACACACACACACACACACACACACACACACACACTCTACCAAATCCTCTCTCTCTTTCTTGCTGCTGTTGTCTTTCAAATGAATATCTCTCTTCTTAAAAGTCACCTTCCCTTCGGAGCTGCCACCGAGTGCGACGTGTCGAGAAAGAGAAAAGCCGGTCTGAACGGCATCAACGGCCGATAACAACCCTTCGATTAATGACTCGTGTATCGGCCCGCCACGCCGGCTGTCCTCAAAAAAACAGACTAAGAGATGGCCTTTAAGAAAATAAATATATAGATTTTTCACCTGGCCCAGATAAGGTGGAGGTAATTAATGATGACACAAGTGGAAAGTAACTCAATGCGATTGAGCTGAGTAAGGTGCTGAAACGGGCACTTGGTGTGAGGGGAAACAGAGGGACAAACGCACGCACGCACGCACACACACACACACACACACACACACACACACACACACACACACACACACACACACACACACACACACACACACACACACACACACACAAAAACACAAACAGCATGGAGTGCTGCCATTGGCTGCATGTTGACCAGGTCATAATCAGTTGTTCTGCACATTGCCTTCACAGGTGAAATGGTAATAAGTCACTGTCTCACTATCCCACTAACAATGTGCCCGATTTAGCTGACACAGGAGCAGGAGTGTGTATGTATGTTTGGAGGCACACGCATGCACAAACATACACAGTCTCACGCACCCACACTCCTACGTGGTGTCTCTTTATCACTCTGTCCCTCACAAGCAGAAGTACTGTATGCTTTTAAGTCAGGGTTATCTATTGTGTGTGTGTGTGTGTGTGTGTGTGTGTGTGTGTGTGTGTGTGTGTGTGTGTGTGTGTGTGTGTGTGTGTGTGTGTGTGTGTGTGTGTGTGTGTGTGTGTGTGTGTGTGTGTGTGTGTGTGTGTGTGTGTGTGTGTGTGTGTGTGTGTGTGTGTGTGTGTGTGCGTGCGTGTGTGTGTGTGTGTGTGTGCGTGCGTGTGTGTGTGTGTTTACCCCTCTGGTAATTCCTGTCCCGATGATATCAGTAGCTTTAGAGAGGCGTGTAATCAGCTCATTCTGAGGTGTAGCTCATTGAAACCCGAGGGGTGGGGAGGGATAGGAGAGGAGGGGAGAGAAAAATGGGAAAAGGAGAAGGGTGGGCACTGTGCTTAAGAAAGCTGTTATGGCTCTTGAAGCTGGCACATCATTCCACCCCTGCTCACACATGCACACACCGAACCTCCAGCTGTATCTGTCAGGTATTGGCCCGTGTGCACACATAAGTATTCGTGTGCATTTTGTTCTACAGTATATGTCTCCCTTTGCCCCCGCCTCTCTCCCAGTGTCCATGCTCCACTTTTCTCCACTCTGTTCCATTTTGTCTCAGGCTCTTATCACCAACACAGGCTTTTGTTCTCGTTTGGTCTGAGACTACAAAGTCATTCTGTCTGCCTCTGCTTCTCTCTGCTCTCTCCGACTGTGAGTGAGTTAGTGAGTGATTAACTAGGGGAGTCTTTGTGTTTGCAGTGTTTGGTGTTCATCTAGGTTTAATCATAATGGCATGTGTGTGATTATGCATCCTTTCGTCAGCCTGATGTGTCCATATGGCCAGCAGTTTGGAATAAAAGTCCATCCCTCTGCCCAAAGCTCCGTCTAGACTCCAAATCATCAGCCCTAGGGACACCGATAAAATGGGCCATGTCCCAATTCCATATTACTAACTAACTCTAAGCATGTTTCTGAGTATAAAAAAAAATGGAAAAAACTTTGGACAAATGTCAAAATCAAGTGTGCTAAAATCAGTATCCATACTAAAAAATGCTTGATGGTTCAGAGCGAGTCATATTCGTCTGATGGCGCTACAGTGGCTTTACTAATATGCGCCACATCACCAATGTTGTAAAGTAAACTGCCGTTTGCAAAAAACATAATGTGACACAAAGAATGTGCTGGAATGTAGAGCATGTCCACGATGGGTGACGTTAGTGATATGAGGACGGATAAGGTTATGTAGGCTACATGACTGATATAAGAAAAACGATACCGCTCAAATAGGTAGTTATGGAAATGAAAATACATCTATAGTCGGGGCCTCAATATCATCTCCTGACGTATGTTTAATTCCCTGCGAAGTAATACACTGTTTTTTTACTCATGCCGATAACAAACTGTGCTAAAATGCGCCTGATACAGACTGAATGAATGAATGAATGAGGAAATGAAAGCGTGCTGCGTCAGAGGGAGGAGACTGAGAGGAACTCGAGGTCTCTTGAAGAAAAGCTGCTCCCGACCAGGTTAGGTTCACAGGCTCAGTTACCATGGTAACTGACTCTGAGGTGAAGTTACCTCTCTTTCTGAAGTGAGTTTCCCTCATCTCAGAGTTAACAAACTCAGAGTTTTCACTAAACCTGCTTTCTGAAACAGACCCCTAGTGGCAGAAAGTACATACACAACATTCCGGAATAGGAGAAAAACATGTTCTCATTTATTGGCTTTTTTTTCTTCATACCATTCACAATCTTCTTGGGCGGCGCTAAGTGCCAGATGCAGGTACGGTGCCTCTGCAAAATAGACTCGAGAAGGAATTTGTTTTGGTGAAACGTGCACGTTGGGAGGCGTGCTCTGGAATTAAAATGGCTGTCAAGTGTGTGGTGACAATTTAACTCAAAAAAAATAAATAAAAAGATAAATATTATTTGATTGTCAGTTCTAGCTCGGATGATGTTTCCCAAATTTACCGGAGTTTAGAATGCCAACACAAAGAAAGTGTAAGGCGAGGGACGTCAGGCCGAAAATGAGGGACATCCGGCAGACCCTCCAGCGGCACCGGAACAATCCTGTGAATGAAACGTCGTCGATATAGACTACATTCAACATGACCTGCTCGGCCAGATTAGTGTTTCAAACAGACAAGTCAAAACCAGTTAAACAAAGATAATTGGGGAGTCTTATAATCAACCTCCTCTGCCTGTCAATGCCATCAATATGCATTAGCGAATTTGACATTCGGGGGATTCAACTTTAAAGTGCACTTATATAAAGTTTGGACTCATCTGGAGAGCACTTATTAGAAGTGGGCATGTACTTACTGTTTGAATAATGAATAATCCCTGTGCAATACACATACAGTGCACATACACGCGGAGACATGCCCACACAACCACAGACATTTGTACACAGTGTATGCAAACACACGCACACAGACTTGAATGCATAAGCCCAGCGAAAAGATGGACACAATCCAAGAAGTCTGTTTTTTTTTAATGACGCTTCTTGACTTTGTCTCCCACTTTTCTTCTCATATCCCTCTATTTTTACCGTCCCTCGCTTATGTCTGGCCCACAGAGAGGTGTATTCTGACAGGCACTGTCATCTGTATTCAGCAAACGTGGGATGGATGAAACTCGTCCAAGAGGGGAAGGTTGGATGTTAATCCTCAGTGCTTTAGTTAAATTATTTTCTTTACTCTCTCTCTCTCTCTCTCTCTCTCTCTCTCTCTCTCTCTCTCTCTCTCTCTCTCTCTCTCTCTCTCTCCATCCTTCCATCCTTTTCTAGTTTTGCTGCAGCTGGCCAACGATGCATTTCCGAGGGACATGATGTTGGCTCTGTCCTACTTATTGGCCCTGCCTCAGGTAAGTGGACACACACACACACACACACACACACACACACACACACACACACACACACACACATGCACACATACACACACGCACACACACTCACACAAACTTTTAGACACACATACAAACAGGTTCTGGTAATGTAAGTGTGATTGTATCTCACTCTGCCGATCTGGAAAATGGCTGAGTGAATCCATATCCTCTACTGATCCATTAACTTCTTTAGATGAGTTATTGTGTTAGACAGTTTGCATCATCAGTCTGTCAAATCAAAGTCACACTTAAAAGGCACTGGAGTAGTGTTGCTGAATGACTTATAACAGTAGCAGTTTCATCAAAAGCATGACATTGTGACTGTCTCAGATCGATCGCCATACAATACAGGACACTTTATATCTCACATAGTTTCATGTCTCCCTCAAGTCAATCAACATTTACACATACTATAAGCATTCCTACAATGCAATATGTAGCCCCTGTCCACCTTGTCCCAGCTGTCAGAGGAGCAGTCAGTGTATTGTGTTAGCTAAGAAAATGAAATATAAGACAAAGAAACCTACTGCAGTAGATTGTGTTCAAGTGGCAGAACTGAGATCCCTCATGAGTCTTAAACACTTGCACCATATTCAGTGTAAGACTAAGCTGCTGGAGTGGATATTACATAGCTGTTACTTAATGAGCTTGTTAACGCCACTCACATAAGACTGACGTTACGACAAACTGACTGAGTTTGACACAGTGAAACACAGGGTTTGGTCTACTGAACTGCTTATTTTTGGCATTATGAACTGAACTGTGCGATATTTTTAATTGAACGGGTAGTATTGGAATGAAGGAAGTGGAGTATATTTGCATTTGCATATCTTTCCATCCAGGTACTAGATGCCAACAGGTGTTTTGAGAAGCAGTGTCACTCTGCCTTGTCGCTCCAGCTGGCTGCCTACTACTACTCCCTGCAGATCTACTCC